>JAEANM010010483.1:0-15773 GCA_017656035.1 Myanophis thanlyinensis
AAATAAAATAAAATCAATAGATCTTTATTCAAAAATTAGTTTATTAAGTTACATATCTAATTCTTACCCTTTCACTAATAGCTTGATATTTGCTAGCCAACTCATCCTTCTCTGCACGAGTGTGTGCCAACAGGTCCTCAAGACGAGAAAGTTCCTTCTGCAATAAGCGGTTTTCTTCTTGCATATTGGCTGGGAGGTCTATTTTTGATAAATCTGGAAATATCAATCAATAGATTATGGCAAGTCAATCAACTAGTGCCTTGAAATCAATGCAGTATTGTTATTTTAGCTGGAGGTGTACCTTTATGCATATACACAAATACCGTATACTCTTGTTTTTAGGAAGCAGGAACATGGCTTAGCAATGTAATGTCAACTGTAAATAGATCTGAACACCAGTACTTAACATCATTTGCTGGCATTTTGGATTTAGCAAATATCTGACATAAATACAGATGGATGATAAATATGTTGCATCAGAACTTGATTAGACAGACTACATTAAAGCAACCCCAATTTATAGAACAAATGGAATATAGAATAATTTGAAAATGAATATAGTAGAAAAGATGTTCACAAGGATGCATACCTATAGAGAAATGCACATGAAATGATGTTAAATGTCCATAGACATTTTCACATAGTTTCTGAAATTTGCAAAATTGAGGACCTAAGAAAAACTAAGCCTGTAAAAAAAAATATCAACCCAGCCTCCAGGTCTATGGTATATGAAGACTTGCTTCCTTATTTTGAATACACATTCTTCTTGAAAGAGCCCCTGAAAGAGTTTGCTGTTTCCAGTTTCACAGAACCTCTTATCACAACTCCTTTAGCCTTCCTGTAAAAAAAATAAATGACAAGTAGTTGTGCACTAAAACTATTTTGCTAATGATTATAAAATATGTGATGGATACGAAGTGTCAACATGTTTTGTCCTTTCCACAACAGAACTGAAATGTAATGTTGGCCAATTCCTACACTCCCTCGTTGGTCAAGTAAAGGGACTATTACTCATCTTTTGGTGCAATCAGAATAATTGTGGGCTGTTACAGAAATGAGTTATGCTCCTTTAAGGAATGATAGAGACTGACAGAACAGAAATGGATCCAATCACTTTTTCAAGTTGACAGCCACTTAATTGATGCTCTGCCTTGGAACCAGAGGAAACTAAATGTTTTACTGGTAAGACTAGATGACTAACTCTCTTTTCACATTCTTTGTGAAGGAAATTCTGGGAGATATTGGAACAACACATCCAGAATACATCCGGTTATGAAGTCAATCCACTCCTAGTATCACTTTATGAGTTTCAGCCTCTCCGCCATTTCCCTGCATTTGAATCCACACACATTATCTTCTAAAGGGATGTCCAATTTAAGGCAGTACCTGGGGATGATGGATCAGATAAGCTTTCTGTAATAATCTGTCGAATTCTGGCTGGGATCGTTACAGGTGCAGCCTTTTCTCCTTCCCCTCGCACAGTCAATGCTTTGTCATCTCTGCTTGCTCTGGGATGCAGCACTGTATCTTCTAGGGTCTGAAATACACTCAAACATCAAAGCCAGGCTGAAAAACATGTTGGATTTAAATCAGCCATTGATGGAAGGTGGGCTACTTGGAAACATTCCTCTATACCTATGAGTGAAGATATACTGTATACAGGCGTGAGGTCCCTCTGTCTCTAGATATCTATGGTTGCTGGACTGCTGCACAATCTGACCTTCAAGATTCATGGGAATTTAGTTACACAGTCTTATTTTTCCCAGTCAGCAACATTTAATATATGGATAGCAAGAGGTGGGACAGGGAAACTTTGCAAGCCTGGGAGTAGACCCAGCATCATAGCTCAGCTTTACCCACTCAGTTTAGTATGCATTCAGCTTGTCTAAACTCATTGAAAGGAATGAGTTTAGACATTGTCTAAGGGATCACATGAAACATTCAGAATTTATCTCTGATTTGAAAGATGTCTTTTGCTTTAAATATTTTGCCCCTTCGGTCCACAATTTTTTGTATAAATCATAAGAGTTGTTTTCAACTCATTTAGCTTTACACACTATGCCAGTTGACCAATTTATAAATTTTTACAAGGTAAAATAAATTCTGTGCTTTGTTTTGGCTTTATAGGAATCTTTTATATTTTTACTTTTTATGTATGCCAAAACACATGTAATATACTGAAGAATGTTCATGTTCCTTGTTGATATTCACTTGGTATTTATTATAGCAACATTCTTATCTGTGGTAATTAAGCTAAATAAATAGATACAAGAACACTGTTTTTAAAGAAATACACTCATTTGCCTATAGTAAAAGTTGAGGCTATTCTATTTTACACATAAACTAAATAAGTTAGGATATATATTATCTGGTATATTATTGTATAGATATTATAAGTGTTTTATATACTAATGTTTTTTTCTCTGTTGTTTTTGTGCTTTTGAAAAGGAATTAATTTCTATAACATGTTGGACTCTAATGAAATAATGTTCCTGGCATATGAGATTCTTCTCTCTGTTGTATTCGATCAAGAAATTATATCAATATACCACTACTGAAAATGATGCTCTAGACCAGGGGTGTCAAACTCAAGGCCCACGGGCCTTAAATCTGGCCCCAGCGGGCCAGCCTGGAAATATCAAAGGACTGGCCCACAGTGCCTTTGCCAACCAAAACGGACCCCTGGAGGTCCCCGCATGGCCTGTTTTCAGCCTTCCCAGCCTCTAGCAGAACTCGGCTGGCCAAAAACAAGCCAAACAGAGGCCACAGGAGGCCCCATCGAAGCTCATTTTCAGCCTCCCTGGCCTCCAGAAGCACTCTGCCGGCCCAAAATGGGCTGCGTGGAAGTCCTGGGTGGCTCTGCGCAGCCTGTTTTTGGCTGGCAGAGTGCTGCAGGAGGACTAGATTGGACTGTATTACAATTATGTGGCCTCAAGTAAGTGCCTGATCTGGATAGAAAACAAGTAACATCTTACACTGCCCCCTGTTTTGGCCAGAAAAGTACTCTAGGAGGCTGTCCAGGCAAAAAACAGGGTGTGGTGTGACCACACACACTCCTGCACCCCATTTTGGCCAGCAGTGCTGTCTAGGGAGAAAATGGAGTGCACAGTAGCCATGTGTGGCCCCCTATACCCTTTTTTGCCTGGCAAAGTGCTCTAGGAGGCCTTTCAGGCCAAAAATGGGGCATGGCCATGCGCAGCCCCGTGTCCCATTTTGGCTGGTAAAGTGCTGTAGAGGGCGTCCATCCCATCTCTCCCTCACTGACCCATGGAGGAAAACTCCAATGCTGATCTGGCCCTCAAAGAAATCCAGTTTGGATTTCTGGACAAGTACAGAAGAAGAGTTTAATTTATCCCAGGAGATGCTAGCAATTTATGACTCTCTTGTGAAGTAAAATGAGATTTGGTATTTAAGCAGATTATAGTGAATAGAAATATTTCTCATCTTGTTGCCAAAGCTATCCAGGTGTCTGTCTGTGTACTGTAATGACATTAGGACATCGATACTTCTACTGCTACAGTTCTACTGTATTTATAATGCAAGAATATTTAGGGCACTATCATAATTTCTATTGCCTTTTAAGTTTAAAAATACATAAATAAATAAAACACAATAGCACTACAGAACCACTTCTGTATTTAAAAGTCTCTCCTGGAAAGTAAAAAAAAAAAAAGTCAAGAGGCTGGTGGCAATGTGATTTATGTGCTTTTGTAATTTTGAATTTTGTCTCTAATGATCTCTCAGTTTTGGGGATTTCTATTACCTCCTTTAAAAGAATAAAGGTAACAAATCAAATTGGATTTTTATTATCATAGGCCAGCCTAAGGGATTGGGGTACAGTTATTAGGAAAAAACAAAAGTTAAAAGCTAAAAGGTGTACAGTGTAAAAAGTTACATACTGTATATCTGAGACGTAGACAGTATAAAAGATTTTTAAAATATGAGAATCTAAAAATCAGAAGAGAAGAGTTAGGAAAACCTTTCTGTATGCAGTGTGAAAGAAATAATATAGCAAACCAAATCCAGACGTTCACTGGATAAAGTTTAATAACTACAGTTTAATCCTAAACACAAGTCAAAATCATCATCTGACAAAGGTAAGAAATCCATCATCTTCTGGTAACTAGCATACAAACATAGCCATTATTCTGTTCATATGATCACTGAATGCTTGGCATAATTTATTAACAAATTGGAGCAGGAGAAAAAGTGGTTGCGTTTTGTGTTTAGAGGCTAAAGAGAAGGATTTGATATATGCAAAATCAACAGTTCATTGATTTCTTGCTCAGATACCCCTTTATCCTAGAATTCTCTGTCAATATTGTTTGTTTTGCTGTAATTGCAAATTTGGACTCAAACTAGGTGTAGTTTGTTATGCAGGTCTGATCTCTGCTATATTTTGCTTTTGCACCTGGAGATTTCACTTGCTCAATAGGTAATACTCAATAATACTATCCCTGAGAAACTTAGAAGCATGTTGTATTAGAAATGTTCTCATTGTGTTTGCATGCATATGTGTAGTCATAGATGTATTATCTGCTTATTGTCCTATTGTGAAAAACAACTCTAATTATATACCCTTCTGTAAAATCAATGTATATTTTCTGGGTGTCATTCTTGGTATGGGATGAGGACAGACTGAACATCTTATTTGATCTTTTAATCTTTCTCAAATATGAGTAAAAGAAAGATAACTGTAAAGAAACAACCCAAAGGTTATGATCTAATTAAATACTACAATACACTAATGTTTCTCGGTCTCAGCAACTTTAAGATGTGTGGATTTCAAATCCTACAACCTGACTGGGGAACTCTGGGAGTCGAAGTCCATACATCTTAAAAGTTGCTGAAATTGAGAAACATTGTGTTAATAACATAGTGCACATGATAGCTAAAGTTGTAAAATTGCAGGAAAAAACTCTGAGGAATACATAGTTTTGAAAGGGAATCATCTACTTTTAACAACTTGTACTGTTCATTCTAAATCATTTTAGCATTTCTGCCTTTTAACATAACAGATGCTGTGCTTGAATATAAAAAATGCAAGAGTTGCAAAAATGCCAGTTGTATAACTGTAACAGTCAAGCTGCCTATCAGCAAAGACATGGATTAAAAAAAATTAGCTTGGTAATGAGTTACAGCTGTACCACGGAGCCTCTGAAAAGGGACCATAGAGAGAGCTGCTCCCTTTGTAGTGGGAGAGGTTGGCACAAATGGGGTAGCTATGGAAAAAAATAAATCAGGTCAAAGTAACAGCCAACACTGTCCATTCAGAAAAAGTGAAAGAAAGTGCTACCCACCAATAAATATCACACAAATAAGGTATAAGATATAAGGTGATGTTCTGAACAATATATAGAGACTTGCAACTTATTTAAAGTGGAATATGTGTGAAGAATCCAAAAACTGTTTTCCTAAACAATTTTTGAATACTACTAAAATTAGAATGTAACCTGCAAGATTATTATTTGTTTTGCAAATTATTCTAGAAGAAGATATATGTTTAGTTTCCTCTGTTGATATAGTTTTGTATTCCCAATGGAACTGTACCCAGTAAAGGAGAAGTTTGAATTGTATGCATCTGAATTCTGCAGATGTTCACTGAGAAGTCGTTAAGTTCAGTAAAAATCATTGCAAAGTTTAAAGCCCTATGAAATCGCACTTCAGAGCTGCAGTAATTTCTATACATATTTGGGAATGAGTCCCATTAAGCACAATTGGGCTTCCTGAGTAAACTTGCACAAAAGAATGCTGCAGTTAATTGTTTGGGTACTTGGAAAACAATTTTCTTGCATTCACTACTCTTTTGTTCTTTATTCTCAATTCTTAAATTTTACTGCCCCCTAGCGTATTTCAAATGTTGACAACTCCATAAGATCCAAGGCAACTTTACTCCATATAAGAAAAAAGAAATACTAATTGTTACTAATGTAGTTGAAATTATATTTTACAATATCAGGGCATGCAACTTTTGGCAAAGCTTATGCAATAAATATCAGTGCTCTTTAGATTACAAATAGTCTGAAGAGAAATAACGTATTATATGGCTGGTTCTGGATCATAATAGTAGGCATAAGAATGTGTTCACATAATACTTAACCTATAGTTAATTTACTTAATCATGCTTTATTGAATAAACAAAATTGAGAGGGATTATAAAGCCTACTAACTACTACTAGCCTACTAACCTAAAAATACTTTTGCTCCTTTTCTATAAATCGAATGACAAACTACATTAATTTTGTTTACAGTATACAAAACTACAAATAACTTAATCACTCTCTAGTTTAAGATACTGACCTGCAGAATCTTTACTAAATATGGAATGTTGAGAGGTAGGAGTGGGTGAGCTAGTCTTGTTGTACTTTTAAATTAGTCACAACACTTTATTTGGCCAAACGCGATTAGACACACAAGGAATTTGTCTGCGGTGCAGGGATTCGAGGGGGGGTATTAAAAAGATGCTCTTTCACTAACCTGGATTGCGGCTTCCAACCTTAAGCTTGGCTTCTCCACATTTCCCTCGCTCATCGCTCAAAACCGGGCCAAGCCCGAAGAGGGAAACCAACGCTAGTTTAGCAAACCTTCTCGCTACACGCAGAACAAGAGAAGTGCATGCATATTTGTGTCCCAACTAATCCGGTGTCAGTGACTGTTGATCCTTTTTCGCTGCCTTTTAGAACGGAGGTGTGTAAGAGACCTGGCTCAAGTTGCCAAGGCAATGGGAACGCCGAGTCCCTCATGTTGTCATAGAAATAGAATGCACCCCGGGGTTGCCACGGTGACAAGAGACGCGGCAAACCGAACTGTTTTCCTAGGTCAGGCTGCAGAGAAAATGGGAGGTATTCTGTTCACAGGACAATTGGACGTTTTCTGGAAGGCAGTCTGAACGCAGAATCACATCCACAAACCATTCGACACCACCTTTTACTATTCTACTCGACAGTATATTTCGGCTGAAAAATTTATTCCAGCGATTGAATCTTTTATTTTTTTTAAGTCTTTTTTTGTGTGCAACATTAATCTCATTTCCTTATCAATGCCTCATAGTTATGCAGGGTATTCTAGGAAATATGTTTGATTAATCATACTATTTTTTATTTCCATATTTATAAAAGGGATAATTAAATATGTAGACAATTGGTAAAGAATTTATTAGCAGTATTTCTCAAGTGGCTTTCAACAAAAAATATTAAATCAGTGTACCTCCAGCAGTGCATTTATTTAAAACTTTTTTTTAAAGGCAGCATGTGTGGGTCCATATGTTTCCTATTGAGCCATAATTTCCATATGTCTTATTAGCACAAGCAATAGCTGTTGGAAGCTGAAGTCCAATTTACCTGAAAGATACCAGATTGGAAAAGGCTCCTCTAAGGAATCAACTGTACACAGTATTTCCTTTATATACATATATTATATATAAATTTAAAAAGACAGTAAATGCATCAAGGTGTGGCACTTGAGTAATTTATTTTTAGAATCAGTAAATTTATTACTTATTAATTTTAGAATCAATGTTATGAGGCCGTATTCTTCAAAAATGTTCCTGAATTAAATGTAAAGCAAAACAAAAAGATAAATATTTCAAGTACAATACATAAAGTCCCATCACCAGTTTGTAATGTTCTTGAAGACAATGTGATATAATGTAATCTTAGACTTATTTTCTCAGAACTAAAACATTTTTGTTGCTCTTAGGATTTTTTTTAGTGTGGTTCTTTTTAAAAAGAAATTTACTATATTTAATTTTATTCTGTATGTTTGAGTTTCTTTTACATCAATATATGTTGTAAGTACCTATTGATTGATTATGTGCTATTAAGTTGTTGACTTCTAGCAAGCACATAAATTTTGTCTATCTGTCCCTATCTTGGTCTTTCTGATCTTTGTTACTGTAACTGAGTTCATCCACCTTGCTGCTAAACATCATCTTCTTTCTCCTTTCATCTTTCCCAATATTAGTACCTTCATCAGAAAATTTGGTCTTTGTACAACATATGCAGCATAGGATAATTTAGGCCTGGTTATTTGTAATTTCAGTGATACTTCTGAGTTGATTTGTTCAACGATTCATTTTATTAATTTATTTATTCAATGGTTTTTTAGGGTGCCCAACTCAAGACAATGAGACTGGGAGGCATACAACAAAAACGAACAATAAACAGAACCCCCCCACACACCATTTTAAAAAATCAACCCAACATATAAAATATAAAATGGCGATCAAACACAATAATTAAAACAACCAAAAGGGGACTCTACTCAAGTGAACTCCAATGGCTGGGAAAAAATAAAACTAGATTTTGATGGCTTATACAACAGCAAGTAGATTTGGGGTGATTACTGTGTATCAGGGTAGGGGAAGGGAGATTATCAAAGAGCACAGGGACAGCTCTCAAAAAAGTGCAATGAGATGACAAAGTTAACAGAAATAACTTTGAATGTGCGATCCCTATGGAAGTGTGTGAGGTGGATAGATGATCTTGAGAAAAGGGGTCCCACAAGTAATCCAGCTCCATGTCAAGCAGGATTTTAAAGGTGATAACTGGCACCTTGAATTGCACCCAGAAATGTACTGGGAGCCAGTGCAGTTTGCTGAGTAATTGTGTCATACGAGTGTAACAAGCTGTGTCCATAACTACCTGCTTTACTGCTTTCTGTATCAACTGAAACTTCAATGACAGCCATGTAGAGCACATTGCAACTGTCCAAATGAGAGGCCACTGTGACATGAGTGACCATCCAAAGTGTTGCACAATCATATGGTAGTTGAATTACCATTGGCAGCATTACTTTGATAACCACAAATTTTAACCTGTTTGTATTTTATAAGTCCATAAGTTACCCAGAAGTTAAGTTGATGTATACAATTTTCCTTCACCGCAAAGTCTGTTGAGATGGTGATTACTGTTGTGGTGAGCTTTGTGACTGAGTGGGAATTGAATGCTGGGTCAACACAGCTGGATTAGCCCCACTTTAATCTGTATGGATTTATTCCAGTAAACCCAGTTTTTCAGGCTAGCTGGGTAGGACAAGTCTGATGTACCAGAAAATAATATTGAGACAACCGGATGCCTCAGCTGTATCACCTGAACATACCAGTTTGACTGTTTTAAAATAACTTGGCACCTTATCAAGTATGAAACAGGGAAACAGGAGGTTTTTTTTAGTGCATGAGTGGAATTTTACTGCGTATGCTGCTCCTCCCTGCTGTAGTCCTCCTGGCCACACCTTTCCCTCCCACCTCTATGCATATCTTGGTTTTTTTCAAGGCTGTACCAATGTTTTTGTCTGCTGCCAGAGCTACCTTGGGCAACAAGAGGATTTGCAGGAGGAATTTCTTCTCTGCCAACCTTCCATCATGGCAGAAAAGGCTCCTAACTGGCACAGCTATCTTCAAGTCATTCAATCCCGTGAATACCAGAGAGTGCAGCATTTTCAAAAGGCAGAAAACATTTTGTTTATTGTACTGGAAAGAGTCAAGACAATGGATCCTAGAGTTATAGTGGATTATTCAAGAAACATGGAAGCCTTGGAATTTTCTCTCTCGGCCGCAGAAGATGAAGTTACCATGGAGGTTCCCTTATGTGTCAATGCTGAGGTGCTCCTGATACAGCCATGTAAAGATGAACAAAGTAATTCTGAGAATGTCACTCATAGGAATTGCCAGATGCCAGGACCATGTTATATAGGGGTACCCAAGCAAGAAACCGACCTAGAAGACTGGACCAAACAAGATGTGTTCAGTGCTGTGGATGATGCTGATTGCAGGGGACATATTGTGCCAGGCAAAGTTCTCCATCTCCTGAAAGAACTGATAGTTGCTGCCATTGTTCACTGCAAGCACCAGAACCTTATTAAGCCAGGTACTGTTTCAGAGGTAAAGAGAGAACAATAGCAAGCTATTTAAAACATTTTTTAAAAAAATCTTTATTCAGGATTAGCATTTGAAAAGAGTCAGAGGATTGGAAGAATACAAGAGGCTAGATGAAAATTATTAATCAAACCAGCATGTTATTCTTGTGATGATATATGTAAAAAAAATTATAATGTATATGTTGTACTATTCTGTACCTCCAAGCGTGTATATAAAACACACTGGAGAACCAGGAAGGACAATATAAGCTGGCATGGTATACAGTTATCCTATTAAATTGAGCACTCACAAAAGGTTAGCATTTGCAACAGCATACTATCTTGTTCTAATATATAGTAATTGAGACAAGGTGATTACACTGCTGATAAAAACAAAATAATAATACAATATTAACCACAGGCATCTATGTAACTTGTAATTTCACTGTAGTAGAGATGACTTCACAGTGGCCAGTTTAATAAAACTGAAGCTAAACATTAAAAATAATTTGCTTGCTATTGCCTCAGAAAAGGAGGTAGGATGAAAAAAAAAGAAAGAAGCCTTTATGGCATTCTCTGCTTTTAAAAAAGAAGTATTAGTTCTCTCATTGCATATTACTGACTTTCAACAGTGCTCCTAATTAAAGGATCCAGCAAATGTGCAAGCATTAGTGAAAGAACTGTGTCTGCCATATTAATTATCTCTGACAATTCACTTTATTACATTATACACAAACCAATGAATCCACAATGTGGTTGATTTCGTTTTTCCAGATACTAAATGCTTGCTTTGAGCACTCACTAAATGTTGACTATTCATCATAGGGGCCTAGACTTCTAGGAAATTTGAAGATTATTTTGTATTGATTGATTTATTTAATTTTGTTCATGTCTACACAATCTAGCAACCTAGATTCTAAGTAGTTTATGAGCATCATAAATTAATTCAAAGAAAATCCCAGGATGAATTAGCACAGTATTCAAAATTATAGTAGCACAGCTACCACCTGGTGCCCAATTGCCACAAATAGCTACCCCCCCCTCTCAAATAAAATAACCTTGGCAATTTTATGAAAAATCAATAGCAAACCTGTCAGGAGAATATCCCATGATAGTTATTCCACTATGTCGGAGCCATTACTGAGTAGAACTACCTACCCAAGACATTCTGTCTGATCCTTTTGAGGAATAAAGCCCTGAGCATCCTTGTCCTGGAAAACTACATGGAACAAGTAGTATCACTTTGGAGAAAATAGATCCCAAGGTACATTGGAACCAAATAATAAAGGCTTTACTAGGTCAAAACCAGAACTTTGAACTCAACTTGGAAATTTATTGGTAACCAACGCAATGGAACAGGTGTTATATTACAGTAGTAGTTCATAGCTCATAGGTCATTTTCAAAGGCAACCCCATGTAACATGCATTGTAGGAATGTTTCTTAAAGTGTGGTCCTAGGATCCCTAGGGTTTCCCCTAAACATTCTCAGGTGTCTGCAAAATCAAAATTATTTGTTAGCCTAAGTTGAAATTCTATTTATTGAATTTACTTGTTGAAAATAATAAAATATTAAAATCCTGTTAAACAATTATGAGAAGTTGTAGCAGCAGTGAATTGATGAAGTTTAATTTTTAATACATTAAATATCAACAAATATAATCTTTACAAACCAAAGCTCTTTTGGGGCCCTCCTTAATTTTTAATAGTAGGAACAGGTCCTGAGAGAAAAAGGTATAAGAAACATGTATTACAATAATCCAGGATTATGTAAAACAAATAAGAAACAATACTGACCTATTTCTTTATAATAACTACTTATGTAAAAACATTCTTAGAAGGATTTACATAATAATTTGAATTATTATTGATTGATTGAGATAATTTGAGCCGAGACCATGGTAATTCATGAAAGATGTATGATGGCTATCTGGTTTGAGATTAACCATGTAACTACCATCAAACAGTCTTTAAAAATTGAAATCTTAATGTTACCTGATTTCTCTTTTTTGCCCTCAGAATAGCTTGAGTTAATGCATAGGTAAATTGCTATTTGTATCACTAACTTGATGAAAACACAGACTATCAGCTACTGTATCAATAATAAAGTATACCTATCATTTTCAGTGTCATAATGCAAAAAAAAGTAACTTCATGTTATCTTCTATAATACGGGACATCTTGAATTTTGGAACTAAATGCCTTTGTCTGAGATGCAATTAATTTGGAGGCTTACTTTTCTTTTTTATCTTGTATTTCTTTAATATTCCTTTAGGCTTTATCCTTGGTGATTTTTTCTTTCTGCTAATAAGGCTGGATGTGATGTTTGCTGGATATTTAGTTAAATGTAGATCTTTAATGCAACACATTGCCTAGATTAAAACACTGTACTGAGATTCTGGGTTGATCTTGCAATTGTACTATTATGTAGTAATACATTTCTTTAGGAAGTATATGAGATAATACATCAAACTATAACAACAGTTCTGTCCAGGAATGCTGAACATGTTATGGCAGATACTAGAACTTGAGACTTTGGCATTTTATATGGGGCAGCTTATCAACAAACTGTAGCAATTTAAAAATCCACTCAGGAAGCATTAATAGAAGAAGACAATCCTCTATGTAAGAAGGATACAATTTTGACAATATGCTATTTTAAAATGTTTAAAATACTATTAGAAGTTCAATAAGACCAAATACTGTGGTAAACTGTCAGGATCTGAAAATAGGTAACTGCATTCTAATATGTTAGAAAGAATAACTATAATTTAAATGGAATTATGTGGCTGTAATTTAAATAGAAAAGTACTGTGATTAGAGCAAATGTCATTCCAGGGCATGACAGGACAATATGAAAAACTGCAGAAGAAATTGCTATAAATTACTATTAATAATATTATGATTAGGGTAGGTAAACTTCATTTTAAATTTAAAATATTTATTAAATTAGATATTATTTAAATTATATTTTAACAATATATCTATTTCAAACATATCATTTACTGACATACCATCAATGAAGGCTTGAACTTGAACTGAATGAACTTCTATTATATTCTGCTTAGTATAATGCAGATGAGTTAATAGAATAACTGACTTTTTAAACTGCTAAGATAAAAAGGATAAATTAACACACAAGATTATTACTATAATCTGTAAACTGAAAACTGATAATGGTTGCTCATCTAGCACAAAATAACATTTTTTTTTCAAATATTCAGACGAATTGCTTAAATTGTAGCTGATGTAGCTTATAATAAAATCAGAAATAAATCCCTGCTTGCTTGGTAACAGGATAATAGTCTCATTTTGGGGAATACTCTGGAAATACTGTAGAATGAACCGAGTAGACCTCTCCAATATGTTCAGTTGCTTTAAGTGTTTTCCCAAACTGTTTGTTCATTTCATTGTATGGACAAGAGCTTTACAGGCACCACCAGTTAAATAATGGTAGCCAGTTAATAAAGTTACATAATGTAGTTATGGTTACACAAACATACACACACACACACAAAGATAATAAGATAATAGGAACATAATAAAATTATTACAATTCTTGTGGTATCTCTTTGCTGACCTTACCAATATCGGAGAGCTGACAGATTGCTACATCTGAATGGTAAGACTCTAGCTCAAAAGATGGCAGCAAAGGAATAAAGAACATGTTAATTTTTTGCTGACATCTAGTGCTCTTTCAGATTTTTGCAGCCCAGATCTGGTAGGCCTCTTTGTATGATATCTATCTTCCAAAAATGAAAACTGGCTTTCTCTTTACGTCCGAAAGAATTGGATTGTGCATGCTTTAAAAGAATGATTTAGAATTTTAGAAGAAATGTTTTACACATCATGAGAGTGAACATGCCATCTCTGTGAATCGTAGAAGCACCCACATTTTTTCAGGCTTATGTAGAAATTTGGAAACAGGCCCATCTACTTTAGGAATAGCAAAGTAGTGATGTTTGCACAAGTCTCAAATAACTTCTTTTGAGTCATTTCTGGAGAAGACACAGCCCTACCTGTTGCACATTAATCGGAATACCTCACATTGGCATGGCACCTTTCTGTTATTCATTAAAGGAATGTGACTTGAAAAAAGTACCACTGCCTGACTTTAAGGGTGGATTCCTTAAAATGGCAGTAGCTCCCCGCCCCAAGCTCACACTGAAGCCTGAAAAGGTACAGGTGCTCTTAATCAAATCAATTCAGATGGTTGTGTACTACTTATTTCTTATAGTGTATTATCTAAGGACAGTTCACTAGGCTGGAAATGAGCATATATGTTGCTTTGCCTTAGTTGGCTTACTTTAAAATTTATAAGTAAATTTAGCAGATATTTTTACAGCTCTCATTTACACTTACAACATTCACACTGTGTTGTTATCCAGTCTTAAATTGTTCTGCTCAAAAGCAAATGCTTAGTTATTGTGATGCTATACTTTGCTTGGGATAAGTTTTTTCTTGCTCGAGGGACTTGGTTTCTGCTTGTTTTTAAGGGAATTCATTTTTCTTCTCATGTGACTGCTGATTTCCAATCTGCTTGATGCTGTTTAATGCTGTTACACCCGACAGCAATGTTTTCTCAGGTACGTGCATCAAGCCAAGAAGAATTACAGGAAATGATTTAAAACTGAATCACAGCAATTTACAGTAAAAAAATAAAAGCAGAGTAATAATCATAACACAGCAAGAACTAAACATAAAAAGTAACAGTTACACCAAAAATCTTTTATAAAACTCCAGAAGAATTGAAAAAGTATTTGCTATTTGAAGAATATTTAGATACCTATATACTATACACATCTTCCAGGACAGGATTTTAATTTATTTCTGAAACAAAGGAAATAATTATTAAAAAAAAAAAACAGCAGAGAAGAATGTATATTTCTATAATCTGAATATATCATTTTATGCGTGTATCATTAGTCTATACAAAATAAAAAACAATTAACCCTATAAAATTGTGAAACAATAATTTTAATTACAATAAGTGTAGCTCAACAAACTATGACCAGCTGATTTCAGTTTCCTATTTAATCCAGATTCTTATTGTTGGTGGGCAGTTTCATGGCTCTGTTGCCCCTTATTACAATTCTTTAACTTAAACTGAACATGGACAGACATGAAAGATACTCAGATCAAAAGGGCCAGCACAGGGCTGGGATACATACGCTTGGTCTCTATTCACTTGAGATCAGATTAGAGTCATGGAATTCAAATAGGCTATTTATATCCAGCAAGTCTATGCCTCTGTTCATTGATTCAGTTTTAAATACAGATAGTCCTTGACTTTCAAGAGTTTGTTTAGTGATGGTTAGAAGTTACAATGACACTGAAAAAACTGACATGACCATTTTTCACACTTACGACCATTGCAGGATCCCCATGCTCATATGATCAAAATTCACATACTTGGCAACTGACTCATTTTTATGACAGTTGCAGTATCCCAGTCATGTGATCATCTTTTGGGTCATTCCGACAAGCAAAGTCAATGGGAAAGCCAGATTCATTTATTAACCGTGTTACTAACTTAAAAAGTGTAGCAATTCACTTAATAAGAGTGGCAATACAGGTAATAAAATAAAGCAAGTATTTAACAAGTGTCTCACCTTACGGGACCGCCTGTTGCCACCATCAGCCTCCAGCCGACCTGTGTGCTCCCATAGGGTTGGCCTCCTCGGGGTTCCATCGTCTGGATGGTGTCATCTGACAGCCCCGAGGGTTCGGGCCTTCTCTATGGCAGCACCCTCCCTGTGGAACGAACTCCCCCCAGAGATCCGTACTATTACGGATCTCTGGTGTTTCCGACGTGCCCTGAAGACCTATTTGTTTCAACTAGCTGGCCTGGCCTGATACCTGGGGTTTTAAATTTAGACTTAATTTATTTTAAACCAATTTAATTTAAATTAAATTTTAAC
>JAEANM010010484.1:0-15771 GCA_017656035.1 Myanophis thanlyinensis
TTTAGATTGGTTTTAGAATTTGTAATACTTTGTTTTTATCTGCTGTGAACCGCCCCGAGTCCTTGTGGAGATGGGGCAGTATATAAATATGATAAATAAATAAATAAATGTGAATGCACAGGAGTGCTCCAAAGACCAGCTGCAAATTTCCTGATGCAAACATGCACATGTACAGCGGATGCCTGAAGACCAGCTGGGTCTCTGCAATCATACATGCATGCATGTGCAACTGCATGTGTATGCTCAGCTGGAGGTAAGTTGACTGACAGCTTGTGTGCCCAGCAAGATGGCTCTGCGTGCTACCTGTGGCACCCGTGCCATAGGTTCGCCATCACGGGTATAGGGAGTATAGCAAGGGGCTCAAAACACTGCCCTGGGGGGCTCCGGTGTTGAGGGTGAGTGAGGTGAGTGAAGAATCCCTACCACCAAGCGCATCTGCTGCACGCATGGCGTTGCATCCATGCAAGGTTGTCAGGCAGCAAGTAGCAGCTGCGAAACACGTCGGGGCAGCAAGCCAGGTCTGCGTGCATGCACACCCTTTACATACAATAAACAACCCTTTGCAGGAATTCGGGAGGTGCAGACGTGCGTGGTTGCTTTCAGAGGCTTTCAGCCCCCGGAGGGCACGGCCGTCGACGGGTCGCTCTGTTCTTCCTTCCACGTCCCCCCGGGGGCCTGCCTGCCTGCCTCCTTCCCTCCCTCCCTCTTCCTCTGACCTCCATCCTCGCCGAGCTCACCAGCCAGGCAGTTTCTCGGGCGCTGAGGGCGCGGGAAGCACTAGGAGTGTCGCTGGAGCTGCGAAGCCTGCGAACTTTCTGCCTTGATTGGCTCAAGAGCCCAAGCGACTCCCCCCGCGGGGCTCGGCAGCAGCCGCTCTGCCTCCAACAGGAGCGGCACTCCCTCCTCCGCTACCAGACCGCCCCGCTCCTCTCCTCTCGGCCAGTCAGAGGGCGCAGCCCGAGGCTCAGCCGCCGCCGCATCATGCAGCCGCCGCCGGCTCCCGCTGCTGCCCTCTTGCTCGTCCTGCTGGCTGCGGACTCCTCGCCGAGTGAGTAGAGGGGGCTTCGTCCTCCTTTTCTCACCCCATCCGTGGAAGGAAGCCCCTCTCTCCGCTGTCCTTGTGGCGGAGGAGTTCACCCTCGTCTCCCCTGAATGGATGGGAGACGCGCATTTAAAAACAACAACAACAACCCAAAGCCCACGCGGGTAATACCGCGCTTGCGTTTCTGTGGGCCGGGGAAGAGCCCGCCGACAGCCGCCTCGGCGCCCCCCCGGCCTTCGCCCCTTAAGGTCAGGGCGTCCTAACGAGCCCTTTTCCCGCGGGCGACCAGCCGGCAACTTCCCGTCCAGGGCACCTGCCTCGTGGCGCTACTTTTCGGCCGAAGGTGCTCGGTCTCTCAGCTCCCACACCGGCAGCCCGTCCGCTTTGCTCTTTGCCCGGAAAAAAGGGGGTCGGCGGCGACCTCCGTCTCCCTCGTTCTTGGGCTGCCGCAGCTTTGTTCTTGGCAGCGGCCGGGCTGGGAAGGGAAGCGGCGGGAGGGGGAAGAGAGAGAGAGAGAGAACGTCCTTGCTTTGCGAGGTAAACGGCGGCGGCGGCGGCATTGTTTGGTTTTTCTCGTGACGGGCGCGGAAAATGCGGGGTGGGGGCAGCCGCGGAGCTGAACGTGGAACCCGGAGCCGGAGGGTTTGAAAGCGGCCCGAGCAGGTCACGTAGAGCGGAGTTTGTGACGGTCCCGGAGGGCTTGGCCGGAGGGCGAGGGGAGGGAACCGGCGACTTTGCTGGGGAGGCGCGCGGCCGCGTCCTTCTTCCAAGGGGAGCCCGGGATTAATGGCTTCCCCCCCCCTTTTTTTCCCCTCCCTGTTTCTTCGGGGGGCTCCTCCAGCCGTGGTGTTCTACAAAGGTCGGGAAGAGGCTTCCCAGTTCCTTCGCCAGAGGCACCGCCGAGCCTACCAGATCTTCGAGGAGACCAAGCAAGGCCATCTGGAGAGGGAGTGCGTGGAGGAACTCTGCAACCGGGAGGAAGCCCGGGAGGTGTTTGAGAACGACCCTGAGACGGTGAGAGAAGTCCCCAAAAAGTGTCGGGGATCGTTAAGTTTATTTTATATATATATATATATATATTTTTAAAAGGAAGAAGAATAGCGTGAAGTCATCCCGGAGCATCAGAAGGGGAACGAGGGCGCCAGGTGTTAGCACAGCTGGGGAAGTTGTTTGGAAGAGCCATTATTATTACTTAAACCACGCCCTTCTCTTGACAAATCCCTTCTGTTTGGATTGTGAGGCCGAGCAAATAAGAGTTGGGGAAATGCCGGGAAGGAAATAAATAAATAAATAAATAGTTTAGTTTATGCGGAGATAAGTCAGGATCCCTCTCCTAGAAAGGATCCCTTGGGTGTCTGGGTGTGTGCGCAGGCGCGGCACACATGTGCTTTCTTTTGTGGACAAGTTAAATCCTACCACTGACGAAATAACATCTACTAGAGTCAGGGTTATTGGATAACTAAGGAGAATTTGCAATTTGCCCAGCTCCATTTCAATATTTATTTTGGTGCCTGTCAGTTCAAATGCTTCCCCTCAGCTGATTTTTTCAATGTTTTCAAGCAAGGTTTTGTTGAATAAATCAGTTGAATAAACAATATAAAGCCATCTTATTTAGAAGAGTATTCAATATACTTATTGAATTAGAAGAGTATGCTAACTTGGAACAGCAGTTTTATTGATTGATAAATGTCTCGAGTAAACTCATCAGCAAATGAAGCTTTAAAAAATTACTGCAGTGAGAGAATGATATTTACCTAAATCTACAGCTGTTTTGTGCTAGAAGCCTCAATAGCATAAAAATAATTATTATTTTAAATTAAATAAACCATATTTCATTTTATGTTTTCCAGTTTTCTGATCGGTACAATTTTGGGATGTACTATTCTTGAAAAAAATCATTTATAAACAAGGATTATCTGGTATTATTTTAAGGAATAAATGTTTTGTGAGAATTAGTGATTTTTGCACAGGGTTGTATTCTGGGGTGGACAGGTTAAGAGATTTTTAGGTCAAAAGTAATGTGAATGAGAGGGACTTGGCTTTTTTCTCTTAGAAGAGTTAATTTTTATATCTAAGGAAAAATATGTGTTAACATATTCCCTGACTAACTTCACAGCACGGTGTACCCTTTTTCAGCATAGCAAATAGTTGCAAAGTAGTAGCAAATTTTGGTTTGTGATACCACTCTTAAACTTTTGGCCTTTAGCTTCAGATAAAGTCAAGGATATATTTGGGAAGAACAAAAATGAACAAGCAACATGTCTCTAATTTTCAGTTTATAAACAGCAACAGCATTGATAGGTTGTTTTTACATATATGTTCTCGTAGATTTGAACTCATAAATTATTACTCTTTTAAATATCAATGTTAAGTGTCTTCACATTTAATCAATATAAGCTTTGCTGAAATAATTTCTTACAAGTTTGCAGCCATGGTTCATAGATGGGTGAAGAATATCCTTCAAAGCGAAAAAGATAATCCAAGGTCACAAGAGATATGTAAAGATAATCCAAGGTCACAAGAGATATGTCAATTTGTAGTAAAACTTTTTTTTAATCCAAAAATGAGCTTGCAGAAAAACTATGTGCCTAAATTGTATTGTTCCATTGCAAAAAGGGAAGAAATGTTTTATATTCTGCAGTGTCATTTATCTAAAGCTTTACTGTGGAATGTTTGGCTTTTCTGTGATAGTTTTTTTTTTTTAATAAATGTGTTTTATATTTGTGTTCTTAATTTCCTCTGGTTTTGAAAAATCTCTGTGAAGTTAATTAATTTTTTAAATCTAAATTTTATACTAATTGATTTTAAATTGTGGGTTTTGTTTTTAATTATTTAAATTGTACTTTTAATTGTTATCTAATCAGCCACTATTTAATTATTTTAAATTGATTTTACTGTATTTTTGTATTTATACTCTGTTTTTATTGGCTGTAAACCGCCCCAGTTCTGAGGGAGAGGGGGCGGTATATAAATTAAATTAAATAAAAATAAAAATAATAAAATAGAAGTTGTATACTTTATAAAGACAAATGGAGTGGAAAAAAAGTAATGGTTTTCTGAGGAAGAAGAAAGGATGGTGGCACGGAGAGGAGATAAACTATCTTTCAAATATGGTAGTCATATGTTGATGTAGCATACCTGAAGCAATGGTGATTTTGTCTAATGTAAATAGATCTCTGTTTGCATATTGGGGTTTCTCTTTGTTTCCCATCTCTTCCTGCCCTGTATTACATGTCTTCTAGCCATAAGAGATTAGCAATAGACAGGTTTCATATATAAATCTATAAACCAATAATACTATTCACCTAAAAAGGATCTTGGAATTCCATGTAATTACTGCATCACTAACATTGTTGAGTACTACATAGGAACTGTCCTTGGAAGGTCACAAAAACTATCAAGATAAAACTGGTGGAAATATCCTGGGAATTATTTCCAGTATCTGGAAATAATGTTGCCTCTGAACTTGGACATTTCATTCATCATTTGAATTTTAGTAGCTGTTCATAGCTACATTCATAGCTGAAAGACCTATTAAAAACAATTGTTAAATTCTATTGGTAATGCATCAAGTAAAGTGTATTCCTTTAAGTTAGGTTATTTTTTTTTTTAATAATGTGATACATGGTGCCCTAGACATCAAAAATATTGCTGGGATGTTTGTAGTATAAGCACTGCAATATTACAAAAAATGTGATTATTTCATTTCTCTCAGCTAATCAGGTTTGTGGATGGTTTTCAAATGTAGTTTGATAAAGAGATGAGCAATACAATAATTCTTAAGGACTCCTGGGAGTCTTTTTCAGTTTCCCTAAGGTCCAACTGATTATCATTATCATGATCAAAAAATATCACATATTTTATACTATAATTAATGGAATGAATTTAAACTGGCCATTGATAACAATAGGAGGAAGTTAATGATCTGCAGTAGATTGCTGAAAGATGAAAAGGTGTGTATATGTGAATATAAATTGCTATGTGTTCATTTGTGGCTTGATCTTACAACAAATTGATTTATTCCTGCAAGAAACTGAATTGATTCTGTTTGACTGGGCTTATTTTAGTGTTCCCAGGATCTCATTTAGGGTCTAAATTAATATGTAGAAATATATAAGAAACAAAAAAATCTTGGATTACTTGTGATTCTGATATTGGTCCAGATGTATCAAGTTGGTATTTTTGAAGGATGTAATCTTTATTTTGTGTCTCAATACACAGTCTTTCCAGGTGTTTTTAAACAGTTCCAGAGAGATTAGTTAATAATATTGGAATTATAGCTGTGTAACATCTGGAGGTCTGTTCCTCATTCTTGTTTTATAGCACTTAAATGTTCTTGCTTTAAAGCAGAAATGGCATTTTTAAAATAATGTATAATGTTGGCTTTTACCTTATCCTACAAACAATATGTAAAGGGGCAGATGAGCATGTGTGATTATACAAAGGAGATTTGTTTGCAACTTTAAAATTCTGATGAAAATTGCGAAAAGCCATGACATATGTACTATAAGTCTGTATATGCCATGTTATATAAATGCATAAAGCAGATGTACCCAGCAAATATTAAGGTTCAAGCTATTGGTAAATTTTAAGAGATCACTAGACGGCCTGTGACCCATTGGATCATTCTTCTTTATGGTAAAAGAGAGCCCAGTTAAAGCCTCTTCCTCCTCCACAATTCCCAAACAGATACCCAAATTACTCCCTCAGTTTTCCCCTTACTGGCCACCATTGTTAAGAGATTTTGGATTTTGGCCCCAGTTCCAAAGCAGCCAATGGCTGCTCACTAGTCAGCCCTTTCTTCCAGTTATTCAGTGCAGAAGCTTGAGGGAGGCAGGAAAGAGGGTAGGGCAGTGGTGGCGAACCTTTTACTTACCGAGTGCCAAAAAGTACGCACTTTGCACATGCCATCCACACTTGCGTGTGACTCCTCCACATGCACTGCATGTGTAACCACACCATCTGCACATGCATGCAGTTTTGCACATGCAATGCATGTGTGCTGCGCGCAGGCACTCACACACACATGAGCAATCGCGTGTGCATGCGTAGGACAGCTCCCAAGACCAGCTGGATTTCCTGCTGCAATTGCGCGCATGCACAGCGGAGGCCCGAAGACCAGCTGGGTCTCTTAAGTCATGCATGCGCAATCACATGTGCATGCTCAGCTGGAGGTAAGTTGGCCAACAGCCTGTGTGCCCAGCAAGATGGCTCTGCGTGCCACCTGTGGCTCCCGTTTGCCATCACGGGGATAGGGTACACCTGTCCCATCATTCCTTCTGCCACATAACCCACTTCTAGGAAGTGTAGTCAGAAGGCATGGTGGAGAAGCAGCCACAATTTTGCCCAATTTCAATTCCACCGGAGTCAGATTTTGGATACATTCTGTAAGTTAGTCCACTAAAGGTATGGTGATTCAAAAATTGTTGCTCCATGATGCGCCGTTTTGCCCAGTTACAAATTACGAAGTATCAAACAGTAACAAGAATTTTAATAGATTTTGTATAGATTTTGATGTGACAAATTTTTCCCCCCCAGTTGCTTGATTCAGAACTTTTAGAGAGCTTTGAGAAGGAACAAGAAAAAATAGTTTGATGCAATACTGAATAACCCATAATTCAAAGTTCTATATTTAGAATTGTCATTTTAAAAGTGCTGAGTAACCTTGTATTATTCAGCATGTACGTACAGGAAATTTATATAAATGCTGGGTTAATTTATATAAGGTTCATGTCCATCCTCAGCCATAGAGATTTACTGGATGGCTTTTGGACCAGTCATGATCTCTCAGTCCAGCCTGCCTTTCTCTCTCTCTCTCTCTGTTGTGTGTGTGTGTGTGTGTGTGTTCAGAAATAGGAGGGAATGCTATGTATTTTTTTCTTTTTTTGCTCCTGTGGGGAGGAAGATGTGGAATGTAGAACTAGTAAGTATATTTTTGAGCAGTTTTGGTTGCTTGTAATTTTGCAATGATTAATGATGCCGTCCTTCTGGCACAGATTCAAGGGTTTTTAAAATTGGCATTATTTTATATGCTTTGATCCTGCAGAGAAACTAGTTAAGTAAAAGGCTCTAAAGTAAATAATGCTAAAATAAAGACTGCCTTAAAAAACCTGATACCCCACTTAAGGTCTATATATATATGATAGGAGAAATAAAATTTAAACTGATAAGAGATATGCCGGTAGGGATGAAAAATGCTTGAATTTCAGATATTGATTCATTTTAAATAATTTGGCTACAGCTTCTATACCATGTAATTATCTGTAGATGTATGTGTGCCTTTGAGTCAGTGTTGACTCCTGGTGACTGCCTGGACTAGTCCCTGCAATTTTCTTGACAAGATTTTTGGGAGTGGTTTGTCACTGCCTCCTTTGGGCAAGTGATTGGCTCAAGGTAATCTAGCTGGTTTTTTGCCTAAAGCAAGAACAGAACCTCACTGACTTCTGGTTTTTAGCCCAATGCCTTAACCACTACGTCAAACTGCTTATCTTACATGATAATAGCTAGGGAAAATTACAAAATAGAACATCAATATATGTCAACCACCAAAGATGCCTTTTCAGTTAATAAATTTTTCACACTAAATATATAACTTTTAAAAATATTCAAACAACAGTATTTAGCTGGGAAAAAACTGTTATACAATCAGTTTTAGGCAAATTATAATCCTGAATCTATAGAAGGGCCAAATTCTGATCTTGGAGAAGACATGTGCCAGAACCCACATAAAATATACCAACGCATATAAATATCTATGTGCACACATAACTTCCTCCTCCTGACATATATGCTGCATCTCAGATTTATAAGCATGTCCACACACAGGCACATCATCTCAATCTAAACATGGACACACAATCTTTCCTGGGATATGGGGGAAGTCTTTTCTTTCCCACCAATGATACTATTGTATTTTCCTATTTCTCTATTGCCTTTTTTACTCCTGATTTTTATGATCTACTATGTCCCAACCTCTAGCTACATATTTGGCCTCATATTGTCATCTTCTAAGACCCAGTGTCATTGCAACATTGTCGGATGCTTTTCTAGCTTTGCTTATACTGTAACAGTGTGAACATCTCAGCCAATATAAGCTTCCTTGTTGACAGCACCTCCTAGAATACCCATTTAATTGTGGGTGTAGCATTGCCACTTACTTTGCTCTGAAGGTTCGTGTTAGAAGAGTGTGTGTGTTGTCTGATTTCTTTTTGTCAGTGGCATAATAGTACAGAAATCCCAGTAAGCAAAAGCTTCCTTAGAAGGCACCCTTCCTATGATATCTGCAGGGGAGGAAGAATAGGATTTACCAGAAGCAATAGGGATTGTTAAGGATGCTTGTGTATGTGCCAGTACTATTGAAAAGTCATGTAAGTAGTATTTTTATTTGTGATTTTTGCAAAAAGAAAATATATGTAAAAGATAGGTGGGGCATATCAGTTGTGGAACATTGGGGAAAATGCTAGACTGTACTCTTGATGTTAACAGTCTGCTATTTACTAATTTATAAAAAATAATATGTTTATTTCCTAGTCAGTCTATCCCCTGCCTAAAAATTACTGTTTGTAGATTTCCAAGATAATGGATGTATGTATATTTCTTCCATCCTTACAAATTATTTAACATTTGTAATTGTTGACTAAAGACTATTTGTTTTGGTTTGGATTGGAAGGCAAAAAGGTGCTTTGGTAATGCTCGTGTAGCTCTTACAGAGTAGATGCAGTGTAATGCCAGAGTCACTTTGGAAAGTGAGATGGAAGGCATATAAGTTTAATAAAAAATAAATCGGTCAGTGACTGTAACTCTTGCAAAGTGCATTTTCTGTGATCAAACCACATTTTTTCACTTTGTTTGTTAAGAAATCATAGAATCCATTAGGACCTCCCAAATTGGCCACTGTACTACATCAGCTTAACCTATTATCAGAAAGTTTTTGTATTTGGCAGCACTGTTGTTTTTTTTCTTCCACAGATTTCTATTATTAGTAAGAACAGACTAGAAATTAAATGTGGTTTTGCTTAGCATAATAGATGCGGTTCTGAAAATGAAAAATCTGCCTATGAAATGAAGTATTAGTTATCTATTATGACTCAGTAGTTTTAGCAAAGATCTGTTCCAGTCTACCAAACACAGTTGGATCATGAGTGAGGACAGAAATGTCTTAGTTATAAAGCTGAATGTGATATGAACACAAACGTAATTATAAACCTAGGTCAGGTTAAACTACAAACAAATAGAATCGACTTTTCAATCAGACCTTGAAAGAGTAGTTCGCTTTATAGTACATGCTGAAATTCAGCAGTGCTTTCCTTGTGTTTAAGTTATTACTTTAGAACTCTTGCCATGTATTTATTAATGCTCAAAATCCAGCAATTTCAGCTAGTTGAAAAGAAGTTTCTAGTGTAGACTGGTCTTGACAATTGAGTTAGGAATAATTCCTTGACATAAACAACAAATCCTAAGCTTCCTTCTACAAATCTGATTTGGAAAAAAAAAAATTACAAATAGTCCTCACTTAATAACCATTCATTCAGCAATCATTTAAAATTGTGAAGGCACTACACAAATAGTAGATATGACCAATTATATATCCATTTGTAGCACTCCCACAGTCATGTGATCAAAATGGGCGCTTGGCCACCAAGCCTGCATTTATGACTACAAGATGTATTTCAGCTTCCCCTCATCTCTGCCCTTTTGGCCAACCTGCATTTTGGCGGTGGCTGCCTACCCTTGCTGACCTTCGCCATCTTCCTCCTCCTGCTCCCCACCCTTGATCTCTAGGCGCTGGGCAAGGGCATAGCCCCAGGGTGCATGCATTGAACACGACAGCTGGCAGAGCCTCATTTGCCAAGAGGAACTTGCTGGGCCTGGCCGTAGAGGAGGCAGCAGGACAAAGGCTAGGGAGAAGATAGGGTGATGGCCCCAGGTGAAGATGTTGTTGTCTGTTGTCTGTTGTCACTGTGCAGTGGCTCACAAAGGCCTTGTGACTTTGAATGCTACTTAGAAAGAGCATTCAGGAATGTCTAGGTAGCCAACTGTGTAGTTTTAAAAGGTAGACTCAAGCTGTTTAATTATCTTTTTCAATATATAATTCTTTGCTTGTTTTAGATAAGTAGAATTATTTAGAAAACGTAATTTAAACATTTATAATTTCATTAATTTGAACAGGTAGTCCTTGACTTACAACAGTTCATTCAGTGACTGTTCAAAGTTACAAACGGCACTGAAAAAAGTGACTTATGTGTGTTTATCATACTTACGACCATTGAGTGTCCCCACGGTCACGTGAACAAAACTCAGACACTTGGCAACTCATTTATGACGGTTGCAGTATCCCAAAGTTATGCGATCATCTTTTTTGACATGATAAGGAAAGTCAATGGGAAATCCAGGTTCACTTAACTATATTACTAACTTAACAATTACAGAGATTCATTTAACAACTGGGGCAAGAAAGGTCACAAAATGGAGCAAAATTCATTTTACAAATGTCTTGCTTAACAACCAAATTTTTGGGCTCAATTGAGGTTGAGGACTACCTGTAATAGGAATTACATGTTGGGAAAAAAAGCCAATTTATAGATACATAATCTCTTGATACGCTTATGTTAAACCACATTTTCCATGACTTGCAACCCAATGGCCATTTTAAATGAGATTTATATGTTCTAATGCAAAATATTTGATGGAAGTATTTGCTTCCGTTAGTATAAACCAAAAAGAAACATTAATTCATTGACCTTCTGAAGCTTGAATAAATGGAAATATATAAGCAGAAAAACCCTGTTTCTACCTCCAAGCCTTTTTCTTCTTTTTCTGCTAAAATAAATAAGACATGTTTTGATATGGAAAAAAATTGCAAATGAAGTTCTTGGAAATGATTAAATTGACTAAAGGAAAAGAAGTAATCAGATATGTTAAATGTATGCATGTGAAGAATATCCATTCTTTCTTGACTTTTTGTGTTTGAGGATGCTGTTGCAGCAACTTGTAGTTGTCGTGTGTATCACTATATTCTTCATGCCACAATTGTCAATTATCACAGAAAGAGATCACACTATATCACTAATTTCTTACCATCATACTGTCTAATTTTCTACTCATTTACAGTGTAGCACCTATTAGTATGGCACCCATGGCACGGTGTTAAGCATTGTGATAGAAACCCTGTCACATGCAGGTTCACATCTCAAAAATCATGTGCAGCTGTAGGCAGTTTTTATTGCTAGTGTGATCTTCTACCCTTTCAGTTTCCAAAATGGAGAAATAAAGGACAAGTTGGGCTTTGAATTTATGAAGACTATCGTTCCATGGCCAGTTCTACATTCCTTAAAGGCATGGACATTTCATCTTTTTTGCTTATTTGGTCTGTTATTTATTATTATTATTATTTATTTGATTTCTATACCGCCTCCCTTCCAAAGGAATCATTACTCACATAAGGTGCATTACTTGTAGTACCATCTTCTTTCCTGGGATGTATTCTGGGAGCTGTTACTGACATTGGTGACAGTCTTCAGTGGAATCAGTGATTTGCCCAAAAGTTTGGTAAGGAGGAGCTCAACTGTCCTAGTGATGATAACATATGCTGATTTAAGGCTTTGTAATTCTGCTTTAAAATTGAAACTTTACTTTACTTTCTTTTCCTATAACTAAGGGAATTGTTCCGGATTTTGCAGCTGGAGAATTTTATGTCAAACAGCAAAATGAGAAACTGAATCTTGGCTAATCACTTCCTTCCTGCAATATTGCTGTTGTCACCAATATGTTTTTGAAACTGCAGTGGATAGCTCATAACCTCTGTTTTCAAGCAAGCAGCTCAAGTTTCCTTAATCAGCAGATTTACTGATGAGTAAGCATTATAAACTTGAATGTTTACTCATGAGTATTCAGCCATTAACCTTCAGTAGTGTGACTCAGGGCTCTATAAAAGCAAAAATGCTTTGTTTAATGGTAATGGGATCAATAGGATGAGCAAACACCTAACATCACATTCAAATTGTATTGCTCCATTGTTAAACTGTTAGCCTTTATTTTAATCTTAATGTCACTTTAGATTAAATGTGTCTTTCAAATAAATGCTTTTTTTCTGTCTCTCTCACAGGATTATTTTTATCCGAAATATTTGGGTGAGTTGCAATTATTATTCATGTATGATAGTGTTGTTTTGTTGCCCGGCATAATCTGTATGCATATTAGTCTGCCATAGAGATCAGTTCTTACATGATCTTTTACAATGACCCAGGCACCATTCCCCTTCTTTAAAAAAATAAAGAAATCTTGTCTTATGATGTGTTTGTCCCCTCCCTCAGGCTTTGCCTGGTCAACTCCTACATAATATTAGAAAATGGAAAAATCATATTCTAAAATAAAAGTGCAAGTATATTTAGGGATGTATAGATATCTATATCTATAGATACTCATATCTATACATATATGAATAATTTAGTAGAAGAGCAAAAATGCTGAGTATAGAATGGGGGATTAGAAATCGGTTCATTTTGGCATATGGTTTAATAATAGTTTTTGCGTTTTCTTTAGATTGTATTCGGGACTATGGGTCACCAGCTACAAAAAGTCCAAACTTCAATACATGTGTGCATAGTAAGTATTTTTCATCTTTCTATTTTTTAGGCATTTGTAACATCCCTCTATGGGTGTAGCATGGGGGAGCCTTCGTGCTCCAGACTGCTTTTAATAATTTACAGCATCGAGTTTGTATATGATGCTAAATACTGTATTGGTATAATATTATAAGAATGTGCCAGAGTGGATCTTATATCTCTTATTTTTCCCATTTTCTTTCCCTCACTGGTACTTGCTGCATGCATACATATACAGTGCTAAACCATGATTTTAAAACATCTTGCTAAAATTTCAAAAATTAAAGTAAAATATAAATGCAAACAAAAAATGTTGCGGCTTAACCCTCAATTTTAAATTGAGCGTTGCATTTCAGAGACATTGGATGCTTCTGTTTTATTGAGCTTAATATATTTTTGTGTTTAATCTAAGCTATGAACTGTTATTTTCTTAACCATGGTTTGCAGTTGGAGATTAGAGAAGACTATAGCTTAGATCAGTTTTTCTCAGTCTTGGCAACTTTAATATCTTTAAGTTGCCCTGGTTGAGAAATACTGGTTTAGATTAACCAGATGGTTTTAGACAATTTGGTGAATCATCATAAAATGCACAAGAGGACCTCTTTGTACAATATTACATTTTAGGACCCTTGTGTATAATATTAATTGTTTAGCTACTGAAAGGAAAATTTCAGGAACATGATTTACAATGACAGTATGAGCCACAGAAGACTGCAGAATGTCTTAAATAGGAATTGGTGGTTGTGCTAATTGACAGTCTGTATATGCCTTTATACAAGCAAAGTTGTAAAGCTTGTGTGAAGATAAACCAAGATAGAATGTCAGGAAAAGACTCACACAGGGTGGAAATTATACAAGGCAAAAACAGAGTAGAGCATGGGAAGCCAAAGAGGTAATTGCAAAGGAAAGAACTAGGGAAGACACTAGTGAGAGTAAAGTTAAAGGAATCCCCGATTGTGGAAATTTGGGGCAGAGATGCAACAAAGAAAAGTTTAAAATCAATTTCAAAATGTAAATGGAAATACATAATTTATTTCTAAAAGACTCATAATGTTTCAAAGTAAATGGTTTTGAGCGTGGATTTGAGTTCCCTTGAGTGTCCTTTTGGGATTAAAGAATTCAGAGCCCTTGTGAAGATTAAAAGATATGCAGTCATATGTGTAGAGGGAATACAATAGGGAGATCAGAACACACCCTTGGGGTGCTCCGGTGTTGAGGGTGAGTGGGTTTGAGACACGTCCACCCATTCTTACAGCTTGTGGTCTTCCGGTCAGGAAGTTGGAGATCCACCAACACAAGGATAGGCTGAGTCCCAGGTATTCCAACTTGACGATGAGTTTGGAGGGAATTATTGTGTTAAATGCAGAGCTGTAATCTACAAAGAGCATCTTGACATAGTTTCCTTTTCTGGTGTCTAGGTGGGTAAGTGATGTGTGGAGAAGGTGAGAGATGGCATCATCAGTTGAGCGGTTTCTATGGTAGGCAAACTGTAGGGGGTCTAGAGCATCCGGTAATGAGGTAGTTATGAGGTTTCTGACCAGTCGTTCAAAGCATTTCATTACTATCGGGGTCAGGGCTACAGGGCGGTAGTCATTGAGGGAAGTTGGGTGTGGTTTCTTAGGAACTGGGACAATGATGGACTCTTTGAGGCATGTGGGAATTATTGATTGAAGTAGGGAGAGGTTGAATATATCCATGAACACAGGTGCTAGTTGGTCAGCACAGGATCTTAGAATACAACCTGGAATGCCATCTGATCCTGCTGCTTATGAAAACATGATGCTGCTGTTATGAAAACATGATTTAATTCCTTAACATACGGACAGATAAATAATTCCCTCAACACTAACTATTTATTAAGTCTGCATTACTATTATTTTCATTGTTCCATCACCCACCCACCCAACTGTGACTATAACTTGTTGCTTGTATCTTTACAATTTATATTGATTATTGTCTCCTAGTATAATTTGACTGCTTATTTGTACCCCATGACTATCATTAAGTGTTGTATCTTATGATTCCTGCCGTATGTACTGTTTCCTTTGATGTACACTGAGAGCATATGCACCAAAGACAAATTCCTTGTGTGTCCAATCACACTTGGCCAGTAAAAATTTTTATTCTATTCTATTCTTCTATTCTATTCTAACAATAGTTTCAATTGGGAAACTATGACCACCCTAGCCCAAGCCAAATCCAAAAACACCAGGGAATTTCTATAAACCTGGCACTCTGACAGATTAGCCATCAATAGACAAATAGACATAACTAATATCTATAACAAAAAAGACAATCAACAAGCCAAAGGGGAAAAGGAGACCTAAGCACCTGTCTACCGGCAATCAGCATCCAGATGATCATAGATTAACTCCAAGATTAACATCAGACCCTCAATCAAATAAACAATACTTCAATCAAGAAACTGCCAATAGTAAACAGCCCAACCAAAGAACCTCAAAGTCCATCCTCACCAACACTGACAGGGCAAACCAGTAGAATATAAACTGAGAGCAAACCCTACTTTTTACTAAGTAGCACAGATATGTTACCTAGTTTGGGTAATGAAATGTCTGCAAGAGTACCAAAGACCTCTCAATCAATGAATTGTTGAGTATGGAGTAGGTTTGAAAGTGTAGAAAACACCTGTGATGGGAACCTGCAAGGACCATTAAATGAGATGTTGAACCAGCGGTTTTTCTTCAACAATTAAAAGGCAATTTCAGTCAATCTACATAACCTAGTTTCTTTATCATAGTCAGATATCATCTCTTGGGTACATTTCTACAAAAGATCAAGGTACTGCGTGGCATCCCCAAATTTTTCTAGTTGTCAATGAAACTCTACTATATACAAATGTTATACAATTAAGTTTTTTCATCTGATTTTTTATTTATGTCAAAATGCAATAGCACCCTAAACTTGGTCGCCACCTGGGAGAGGGTGGCGTCCGGGGCTCTTGATCGGGTCGTGCCCTTGCGGCCTCTGACACGGCGTTGTTCCCAGCTGGCTCACTGGTTCTCTGAGGAGCTGAGGGAAATGAAATGCTGAAAAAGAGGCCTAGAGAGATGTTGGAGGGCTAGCCACTCTGAGTCTGACCGAACACTTTTACGATCCCATATTAGG
>JAEANM010010485.1:0-15771 GCA_017656035.1 Myanophis thanlyinensis
ACTCACTCACTCACTCACTCACTCACTCACTATGTTGATAAATGGTCTTTTTCCTGGAATTTACCTTGGATGCCTATTTGCTTGGCAAGATGATGTGGCTTTGGCTTGTTCGAAGTAGAGAACTGAGATCTTTACTGTGTTAGCTTTGGCAGCCAACCACCAATAGCTTTGGAGCAGGGCACCCATTTGTTTTTCCTGTTAACTATGCCAATGCTTCTAGAAAATTTTCTGCTCCTTTACTTTTCTGTGAAAAATATTTGTATTTCTGGAAATGTACTGTTTCATCACATTAACTGGTAACTTATTAAACAAATATAATACCAGTCCTTTTTTTCCTCAGCTCCCCAAACTTGGAGAAAGACATGCTCAGTTTTTTTCTGAACTTGCTAAAATGAGTATATTATGAGCTTTCATTGCTTGCATTTAAACAAATCTTAAGTGAATGCAATTGGATTGTCATAATTTCTAAATATCTGAGTATGCCAATAAAAATATTTTTCAAGGGAAGTGTATTTTTTAAGAGAACATTTAAATGCTATTCAGTGTGCTTATTTTTTTAAAGTCTAATGCTCTTGAAATGGGATACCGAAAACATTAAATGAATTCAGACTTTATCAGCAATTTGTCTGGAGTACTCCTGTGTCTACATCTTTGTTCACAACAGCCGGAGGCATTTTTATAAAATAGCAGAATCAGGATTTTGTTATCTAGTATTTGAATGCAAGCGTGTTAACTTCTCTTACGTTTTCCTGAGTATCAGATAGAACATAATTTTGCCTTCTTTGGATATATTTGTTGCAATTTTATGCTACTTTTTCTCTCCAAGAAGTTTTGAGAAAGCAGTACATAGCCTTATTTGTTTCATTATTATAGCATTATGCACCAACAAACAGGGATTTAATAACAAGTTCCTTTTTGCTTCAGCATAAGCAGTGTCATTTGTTACACCAGTCTGATTCTTGAGCTTCGTGGCTGTTCAGGTACATTATCATGTTAAAAGCACAGGTAAGGCTGACAAGCATGATGTTGAAAGATTGCAAGAACTGGAATACATCAAAGATTCATCTTATTTCTACAATGACTAATCAGATGCTTCCCTGGAAACCACCAAACAAGGGATTCCCCATCCCTCCAAATTATTCCTAAATAATAGATATTTTGCCACAACTTATCCATGGCTTGAGCTGTGCCATTCCAAGCCCTTCCGGCAAATGTACTGTAGAGCTTTCTATTTAGCTGTTGGTAAATAGCTTTGTCTTCCTTAAAAATGTTGAATGACAGTTGTCTATGTGGAACGCACTGTACTCAAAGCTACAGCTACTTGGAATGGATACTGGGGTGGGGTGAATCAATGCAACTTCTTTCAGTTCACTTCATTATGAATTTTGCTTTGGAGCCTGAGAAGGTTGAAAGTCAGATGCATTGTGATTCTTAGCTAGATAGTGGGGACAGCTTTTGTATATCTGAATTTTGCTAATTTTAAAAATCTTGGCATAACTTCATTTCTTGGTATTGAAGACATTGCAGCAGCAAGGAAAGCAATTTGTTTGGTGTATTGTATTGTTCAACATGTTTTCTAGCAAGTCTATCCCACAAAGAATATGTATGTTCTCATTTGGCAATCTTTGCATGGTTATTTTAAGACTTTGATGGTGATATCTTCAATATCCCTCTATGTTGAGCAAGACATCTGGCCATTTATATGTAATGGGATCTTGCTTGCATTCTTTGATTTCCAACTTTGTTTTCAAGTTTTTTTTCCTTAGAACAAACACAGAGACACCATTAGCAGATTTATGTTTGTCATGTCAACTTGCCCTGCAGATATATTGGGATTTCAGTGTTTAGAATTTTCTGTCAAAGCCAAAAACAATTTTGACCCAATTTGGGGGCATCACGCTGAGCCAGCTGTCTTAAGGAAAGTGTTCCATATATGTCATTTTATCTCTTTCAGATATTTTTATGCTCTGTTTCACAAAATTGCTCCAAAACTACTTTCACTATTTCTTTATATCCTTTATATATATATTTACTTATTGGCCACTCTGGGCACTCAACTGTGAACAGCACTCCATTCTTCAATACATAATTGGAGCAATGAAGACTGAATTTAAAAACAAAATAATATATTATAATAGCATTGGAGACATACTTAAAAGAACAAAACCAATTTATCAGGACAGTACTGTTTGGAACACTACATAAAGCAAAGCAAAGCCAATAAACCTAAGAGTGAAAAGAATTAGCCAAAATATCTCCCTTATCACTGAAAGCATTCAAAGGCAGATGAGGATAGAATACACATTGCCCCTTCCTTTAAAACAGGGGTGTCAGCCTTGATTTCTTTGAGGGCTGCATCAGGGTTGTGTTTCACCTCGGGGAGGGGGAGCGTAGTGGGCCTGGCCAGGATGGGCATGGCTAGCTTGATGTCACTCATGTTGGGGGCATCTTTGGTGGCCCAAGCACTCTGCCATTGAAAACAGGTTCCCAAGCTCTGTTTCTGGCTGTGATGGCATCCTGCAACCCTCTGCCAGTGAAAATGGAGCCCAGTAGGGCCACACAAAGCCCTTGTGAGCTCCATTTTCAGTTGTGATGGCCTTTGTTTTTGCTGGTAGAGGCACCTCGGGCCAGTTCTTTGTTGTTTCAAAGCGATCCTATGGGCCAGATCTAAGCACCTCATGGGCCGGATGTCTTGAGTTTGACATCTCTGCTTTAATAGCTTTTAGTGTACGCTAGCTAAACTCCCAAATGGTCAAAGCAAGAACATCATCATCAACTCCTTTCTCCAGTAGGCCAACTATTTTTCTTTGAAAAGGGTCTATAGCAGATACCTGTGGAAAAAGTGTTCACAGTAAAGGCTTTAGCCATTGTGGTTGGGAATTATGAAAGCTGAAAGGTGATACATTTATAGGGTGCCAGATTGGAAAGCCTGCTCAAACTTCTAGGTTTTCCTAGATTTAAGCTTTGGGGTAGGACTATCCGCACAGTAGGCTGCAAGTATTAAAAAAGCTGACGATGAAGTTTCAGGTCATATAGATAGAAAACTGGCATTTATATTATTTGTTGTATTTGTGGCGAGTCTATTCTGTTCATCAAGCAAGGTTTGTCCAGATAGGTGAAAGCTATCCAATATCTCAGACTTTGATGACTGCTGTGGGTGAGAAGGAGATATTGAATAGTTATGGTGTATAGTACTGTATGGCCTTCCTGTTTCCCATAAGGTTTGAAGGAAATGTTTCCTTCCATAGGTACAAAAAATAATTTTATATCCCTACACCAAGCAAAAGAATAAATGGCTTCAATAGCTTCGTCCAACTTTATGATTTTGAGAGTAGCATTAGAAGCATTTTCTCTAAATGTTGACTGTTGCTAAAATTAGAAAAGCTCTAATGCGCCCCTTTCTCTCTCTTCCTCACTTAAGACTTAGATAAATCAATTATAAATGCTTTTAAAATGCTTTAACAATTTATTCTGATAGTTCTAGTTGTCTGTGATTTGCTTAAACAATATAAGCCACCTGATCTACTCTATTTACTGTGGATTGTGGCAAATAAGTTTTATGGAAGACTTTGATTGATTGAGTGACCTAATTGATTTCACTTAAACACTGACTGACCTCCAAGCAACTCTGTCTGGGAGGTTCAGAAAACAACAACACCACTATCAATTTTGATTGTTGGTCATCCTGCTACATTTTGCATTACTTTGCTAAAACATTGGATGGAATATTGCCTACAAGTGCTTTTTTCCCTTGTGAGGGAAAATTGTTAGCCTTTTCCTCTTCAGCCTAGTGCCAGCCATATTGGCTGCAGGATCATGAGAGTGCTAGTGTGTTCGTTGCTCTCCAGATTTTTGTTTTGCTTTTAAATTTAGTTGAACATTCTCGGAGGAATATTCAATCTCTTTCCCTGGGTTTGATGATTTCATGCAACACATTATAACATCTCTTGCATAGAAATAATTGGCATAGGAATCTTACATTGTGATGTGGCCAGACGCCTCACCTGGATGGAAATGACCAACCTCGGAGAATAACTATGAAACTTCCTTTTGTCTAACCCCAGCAATCTGTGTTGTGAGCTTATTGGGGAAAGTTTTCTTGTTTCCTCTTGCATGGGAAGTTGTCTGTCATGTTGTCTGCGTGCCCAAGGCTTGCCAAAAAGGAAACATCTGGGCCCTTTCCCGTTTGTTATCACTCTGTAATGTTTGCAGCTTTTTGGCATAGAACATTTTTTTTGAAGGGAGAGCTGTTTCTAGAAGAATTACTATAGAATTGGTGAACAAACTGAAGTACTGATGGACATGCTCAACTTCACACAGACAGAAGAAAAGGTAGTAGTATGACTAGACTGCAGAGTTGAATTGTTTGAACATATCAAGCCTCCTTCCTTCACGATGAGGGTGAGGATTAATGGGAAAGGTCATAATTCTATAGCAGGGCATGTGTTTCCAGGCAGATAACCCTAAATTTAGTTCCTAACATGTCCAATTATGAATTAGAAAAAGCTTTTAAGGACCACAGCTGGCCAGCATATATTATAGTAAGCCAGATAAACCAATTATGTTGGTGTAAGGCAGCATCATATAGTGGTTCCACGTTTCTTAAGTTACCCATCTTTGAGAGTGAAGGACTATACTTGGCCTGCAGCCACATTCCAAAATCTGTGTTGGGCACAACTAATATTTTTTATTTAGTATTTCCATTAAAATGTATCACATAGTACATTTATAATGTGTATATTTAATAATTTTTCCTCTTCTATTATGAACAGATGTAATGGCTACATTGCGCATACCATTAAAGGTGCTCTCTCCTCTTTTTAATTAATATTAATGCTTTATTATAATTTTTAATGATTATCCTAATGGTTTGCTTTTACTGAATGCTGCTTAGAGTCATGTATGTGAGATGGACAGCTACATAACTGTGATGAATAAATATTAATTTCTTTCATTGTTGATTCTAGTTTGAAAGGGACTCTTAAGACTGCTCCCAAGCTTTTATAACATGATGCTTATTGTGCCTCTGCCTTAAGATATAGTTTATTAGGATTTGGGAAAGCTTATTTCTGTAAATAACATTTTCAACTCTCTATATAAAGCACATATGGGGAAACAGTGGATTAATTTGAAAAGGCATCTATCCTTTTGATTACATTATGAAGGTTGATCTACTGGAAAGAATACTACCGTCAGAGGTACATTCTACACCTCCTATTCATCCACATGAATTCATTCTTGGGAGCGTTTTTCATAAAACAGTAGTAAGCAATCCCTCAATACTCATCCCTCATCACAAAATTTGCTTCGCTCATCCTTGAGATTCTTGCTTCAGAAACACAATCATCTCCTAGTACTGATGACTAGCATTGATGATGTTACCTAAATTGGTAACAAGAAATGCCTGCAGGAAGACAACCAAGCTCAGAGATCACTAAGGACTCTGCAGTCATCCCAAATACTCTGCACACATCCCAACATAATTATCCCATTCAGTCTAACCACCACCAGCAAGGAACCCTTCCAGATTTTGTTCTAAGAAATCACACTGTGGCGTCCATCAGAGACAGTTTCTAAAGCAAGAGTCCACTGTTAAGATTTACAACTTGCTGAAAGTAGAAGCAAATCTATAGGTGTAATTTTTGCTCTGTGCATGCAGGAATGTTCATAAGGCTCACTGTCTCTCTCTTTTTTCTCTAACTGCAATCAGATGACACAATGCTAGGGTTTGATTGAAGGCAATACATGTGGGAAGTGTAAATAAACATCACAAAACCCATTTCTCTGTGGACATGTTCCACCCATTCCTTTTCAGGTGACCATTTGGATTAAATCAGATCCTTTAGAAACATGGAGAGCAAATCTGTACAACAGATTTTGCTGCATTAGGGTGTAAAAACTGAAAATGCTAAAAACTTCTTAGTGACTGAAAATGTTGATGGAACCTACATAAAAGTGAAAGCTAAAAGTGACTGGCTTTCTGACAGATTTTGCCCACACCCTTTATGTCAGACATACTGTATTTCTTGCAAAGAATTTCTGTTCAGGGTGGTATACTGGTAGAAACTGGTAATGTTTACTTTTCTCTCCCTCTTTGATAATTGGTATAGTGATTTATTTATTTAATTTCTATACCGCACCCTCTCCCAAAGGACTCGGGGCGGTGTACAGCCGTCTAAAAGAAACATAGAGTAAATGACAGTTTAAAAAACAAATTAAAATTAACTAATTTAAATGGCCAATCATAATTAAAAAACTGATGTAAAAAATTAAAAATTTAAAACAATTAAAAATTACAATTTAAAACTGGTTTAAAACCTAATTTTAAAATTTTAAAAACCCCAACCAGTAGTACTAGGCCAGATGGCCTGTTGGAATAAATAGGTTTTTAATGTGCGCCAGAAGGTCCTTAGGTCCGTGATGGTCCGGATCTTCGGGGGCAATTCGTTCCAAAGGGAGGGTGCCCCCACAGAGAAGGCTCAAACCCTTGGGGCCACCAGACGACACCGTCCTGACAATGGAACCCCAAGGAGGCCCACCCTGTGGGAACGCACAGGTCGGCGAGAGGCTGACGGTGATAACAGGCGGTTCCGTAAGTGATGTTGCTTCTTCCAGAATTCATCTTTAAAAACAACTTGAAGGAGCAAAATCCTATATTATCTGGGTTTATGTTTCCAAATAGTGCTTGAGATTTCCAGGCAAGCCTTCTAAAATTACACTAAATCATGTTATGGCCAGGAATTAATTCTGTCCAGACCTAATTTTAGCTAACGTTGGACTAGATTTCATACAGCAGAGCAAAATGCTTTTTTAAAAATATCTCTCTCTTGCTAGGCTAAGATAAGAACAAAACAAAACAACATAAATATGTAGAAGTGCAAAATATGATGCATGAAGAAAAAATAAAGATCTCACATAAAAATAATTATCTTTGTCCACAATTCCTAGCTTGCTATAATCATTATCTTTAAAAAGGCTTGTTATGATAATGATTTACAATCTGCATTTTTAAAACATATTTTTTTTAAACTATGGAGGTTCCAAAGAATGTATTTACCTTTAAGGTTTTAATACAAAGCTTGCTCAATCAGTTGAGATACTATCTAATTTTATGCTATGCTGCTGCTAGTTATGTAACTTCTGGCTGCAGGGGTGTGGGTATGTAGTTGGCATGCAGTACAACATGAAGTTTTTGAAGTTGCTGAATTTCAAAAAAAAGAGCACATGATCCCCACTTGCATCTGGCATAAACTTGGAAGACATTTCACTTTATGTAACTGGATACTGAAAGTCAAGAGTCCTGTCATTATTTAAAGAAAAGCTGGAAATCCTGTCTAGTTAATTTGATTAAAATGGCATTGTATGGGAAGGTTTTCCAGAGGATTATGCTTTAAAAGCTGTGCTACCTCTTCCTGGTGGTTGATTGCTCCTGATAACTATATTTCTTTTTGTTGACAATGTTTGTAGAGACATCAGGGCTTTTTTTCCCCTAGCCAAGTCTGGGTTGTAAGATTTATGGAAGTTCTATAGGGATTAATTATGCCTTCTTCCATACTTCCAGGACAGTATGGTTAGAATTCCACCACAATTGAAACTGAATTGAATTCAAGAAAGCAATTGTGGAGGTAGTGCTGGTGGAAAGCTGAATTAAACTTTGTTGGGCTTGGATTAAGGAGACCCAATCTCAAATTCCTCCTCAATCATTAAGCTCACATATCATTTTGGAAACAGTAAATTTAATTTCATATAAAATGTCTTATAAATGGGTATATTTATTAAACATGGTCATACTCTCATCCTAAAGAGATTTATAACAAAATTATAAAACTGGATGAACTACATGTACAGTCTGAAAGTTTGCTAGAAGAAAGTTGAAGACAGTGTGAAAACAGGTAAAATTATCAGACACAATCATAAAGAATTGATAATTCTTCAGTTTAGCAAAAAGATATGTAAAAGAAGATGGGTATAATATGGATATATTCAAAATGTGAATGTAGAAATAGTTTAATATTAAAACTCCTACGCATCTAGTGCAGCTAAATGATAGACAATGCAAAATATATAAAAGGAACTACATACAGAACATTGTTGGATTATGATGTTGTAATGTCACATGATTTGAGGCTCTAAATTGAGATTAGTTATATCATGGAGAATTTGATTATTATTGCTCCTATTTATGATATATATCTTACTATCAGAAGTTGATTGTTTAAGTGCCATCAGGTTGATGTCAACTCTTAATGGCCATATACATTTTTCTTGACACATATTCCCTCAGTTGTTCATCATTTTCAGGAACTCATACACATAGCCATCACAATGAGGCAACGTAACAAGATTTGGAGGATGTACCAGAAGGAACTGCCTTTAAATTTCAGGTGGAGAACAGCAATGTAATCGAGATTATTGCTGTCGTGTCCTATCTATCTGTGAGTCCTCTGAACATTTAATTTGAAAGATTAATGGGCCAAGTAAGATTCATCTTGCACTCTTATGAAAGTTCTGGGATATAAATATAATACATGAGATTGCACTTTTTTCCATCGGGAAAATTGCCATTACCTGGTGTTATAACCATACACTGGGGAACGGAAGACTAATGCTAATTGTGTGGATCAGATATTGAATCTGACCTTCTAGAGATCGAACTGCAGCATTTTAAACAGCTGAACAGGTACGACAGCAGATTTGGACAAAGTGTGCCTTTCCTTATCCACACATACATTGAGGAGGCTAAACATTGACATATTAGCTTCTGGTGTATTATTTGCAAACAATCATCCAAGTGCAAATCTAGAACTTCGTATATTCCCTTTCCTTGCATTTAAAAAAAAAACTCTACACTTCTGCACAGTGAGCATTGCTTTGCAACACTGGAGCCAGCAAAAAAGATTGCTGGTAAAGAAATGCCAATTGTGCTTCCAACCCCGGCTTAGCAATAAAGTGGAATAAAGATGCTGCCTGCATTGAGAGCCTGGCAGAAATGAAATACAGCACATCTTGCTGGGTATCATTTAACAAAAGAGAACCCATCACACAAGCCATTCAGTATTGCTTTTCTATTCTCCTTCCCCCATTCTGCTAAATCAAAAGCATGTGGGGGTGAGAAAACTTGCAGCAAAAGACTTCTTTTCACCCCATTTTGCCCACTTCTCCTGACACAGATGAGCAGGAAAAGAAATAATGGATGGAAACTAATCAAGGAGAGAACCATCCTAGAACTAAGAAGAAATTCCCTGACAGAACAAATAATCAGTGAAGAGTTGCCTTCAGAAATTGTGAGTGCACCAGTGCCAGAAGCTTTTAAGAAGAGATTGGACATCCATTTCTCGGAAAAGATTATAAGGTTTCCTGTTGAGCAGGAGGTTAGACTGGAAGACCTCCAAGGTCCCTTGTAACTCCGTTATTCCATTATGGGTGATAGGAGAAACAAGTGAAGTAAGAAAGAGAAAGAAAAAAAATGTTTTACTATTCCTGTTCTTAAACCCCCTTCCCCATTTCCCTCATAGAAAATTGGAACCCCTACAATAAAATTTCCCTAGTGTCCCCCATCCCCAACCCAATGCAACCCATGCATTGCATGATTTTTTTAAAATGGCTTAACATAGTAAGAGAATTTGTGGTGTTCCTGTTACCAAAAGGCAAATAGCCTTGAAATTAGTGACTAAGCAAGTTTTTTCAATGGCCAGAATACAGATTTTGGGTCTTCTATTGTTGCATTAAGTAGGGTTGATAATATTGTACAGGTAGTCATCTACTTACAACCACCATTGAGCTCAAAATTTCTGTTGCTAAGCAAGAGGGTTGTTTAATGAGTTTGTTTAATGACATTTAATGACATTGTTTAATGTCCCATTTTACAACCTTGCTTGCCACATTTAAATGAAACACTACAATTGTTAAGCTAGTAACATGGTTATTAAGTGAATCTGGCTTCGCCATTGACTTTGCTTATCAGAAGCTCATAAAAGGTGATAATATAATCCGGGACACTGCAGTTATCATAAATATGAGCCAGTTGTCAAGCATCCTAATTTTGATCACATGACCATGGAGATGTTCCACAGTCATAAGTATGAAGAACCATTTTTCAATGCAGTTATGACTTTGAATGGTTGCTAAATGAACTGTTGTAAATCAATTACTACCCTGTATAAAGAAATCATAGTAATCTAGTCTCTATTCTTTCACTACAACAATATTGGTTGTAAGTGGAATTTTGGAGCAGGCACGCATACCCTTCTCTGGTTATGGTTACAGGGCATTTCTTGGTCCTGGTAGTGCTGCTGGGAGATAATGGGACTAGAAAAACCTGAGCGTAGAGTTTCATAAAAAAGCGGTGACGCTACAGCTGTTGAACAAGGTTGGGAGCTGCTCCTGAAAAGAGAAACTGAGGCAGCTTTGTTCTTCCAAGACAATTTTCTTGGGTGAAATGACTTTTGTGAAACTGGGATGACAAGGAAGAGAACATCCAATGCCCATAGAGGGATTTGAGAGGGATTTATAGAATTGTTGGGAATTGGCAACACAAAAATGTGTTGCCAATTTGGCACTGGATTTGGCATTTTTGTCTACTTATTGAGTCTTTTCCAAGGACTTAGGATAGGCAAATGTGGATGTTTAATGGTGTTGCAGATGCCTTCACAGTATGTAAGCTGTTCTGAGTAAAGCTGCAATTGACTGGTGATGATTTTGTCAGTGCCAGTTGTGTTCCAGTGGTGCTCCAGATTGCACCACATAACAAGGCTGTTATTACTGTTAATATTATATTGCTGCTCTATTCCCATTGGTTTGGGAGCAAAGCGACAAGAACACTGAGAATCAGAGAAGAGAATTATTAATTGTATTATACTGGACTAAGGAATGGATGGAAAATAAGGCAAAGTTAGTTGCCTATTTCTTTATAGGGGTGAACAAAGCCTTTGCAGCTGGTAGCCTTTTCAACATTTCCATGTCATTGGGGTATAACAAATGACATAAAGATACTCCTACCGTGAAGCGGTATACAAGTCTAAGTGCTAGAGAAAAGGACTCAGAAAAGGACTGCAAGCATTTCACGAGCTGTGGGTTCCCTGCAGCTCTTATATTTAAAATGTTTAGTTTTGGTATAAATGGCCCAACAGAGAGTAAAGAACATTATGTAGACAATTAATGCTTAAGAATGAAATCAAATGTGCAAATTGAATTTACCATGCATAAAAGAATTGCCTCTTCTCCACCTACACCCCAACCTCCACAGATGATTTTGAAGGACAAAATGTTGTTCTGTCTTCAGCCATGACAAGAACATAGATCTGTGGTGGCTCAGTGGTTAGAATGCAGTATTGCAGGCTACTTCTGCTGACTGCTGGCTGCCAGCAGTTTGGCAGTTCAATTCTGACCGACTTAAGGTTGACTCATCCTTCCATCCTTCTGAGGTTGATAAAATGAGGACCCAGATTGTTGGGGCAATATGCTGATTCTATAAACCACTTAGAGAGGATTGTAAAGCACGATGAAGCGGTATATAAGTCTAGCCATTTCATTTTAGCTTAGCTGATGTACATAGTTTTCTCCCAAAAATTACAACATCCAAAGTTTTGTGTTTTAAAACAACAACTGCATAGTATGTCCTGAAAAGGCAGGGCTGATTTTTTTCATTCACACTGATTTAGAAGACATAACGATCATTGAGTTTATCTCATTGCTATTGGAGATGTAGTATAATTTGAGCGACTTAAATTGGTCAGTATAATTCCCAAGAAAAAGCACTTTAAAAATCAAATGCCATAGCAACTATTGAAGATATTTACTCATAGTCCATCTTTATTTTTACAAATCACCAAGAAGTGAACCTAGCCAACATATCTTCCTCCTCCTATTTTCTTCACCACAACAACCCTGTGACGTGGGTTGGAATGAGAGAAGGATTGACTCACAGTTATACGGCAGGCTTTTATACCTAAAAAGGCAGGACTTGAACTCAGGATCTCTTCCTTTCTAGCCTGGTACCTTAACTTCTAAACCAAACTGGTACCCTTAAATCAGTGGTGGGGAACTATAGGCCCTTTATGACTTATGAACTTCAACTCCCAGAACTCCTCACAGCATTCTGGGAATTGAAGTGCACAAATTATAAAAAGGCCATAGTTTCCCAACCTGCCTTAAATAATTATATTTTCCATCAGAATCCATCAGAATTATTGATGGGACTTAATTATACCCAGACAGTAATTGAGTGGTTCTGATGTTTACCCAGCTTACATATTGTTAAACCAATCCCAACTTTACTAGCTATTTTTGCGACACCATATCTGTATGTTTTTATTGGCTGTACACCGCCCCGAGTCCTTAGGGAGAGGGGGCGGTATATACGTTTTGAAATAAATAAATAAAAATAAACCATAATTTATAAACAGTGTGTTGATCTATGCATAACACACTAAGTCAAAAATAAGCACATCTCATTACAGTTTAACATGTAATGTAGGACTGTAAGAAACACTTTGATTAATAAAATGAAATAAATTGCACTGTCTGTAATCTAGTTTAGGAAATTGTTTTTCTTTTCCCACTGTAGTCAAGGGCTGTGCTTTGCATTCTGTAGCCATAATGGTTTAGATATGTAGTCCCAACTTCATTGGTCTGATATCCCAGACATGTAAATAACCTAGATACATTGGTGTGCTGAAGCTTGTAAGAGCTGATTGCTATATTTTTCTGGAATTTTGTAAGCTGGTTGAAAGCTGAGCAAAGCATAGCCACAGCACTTAGCTTGCTGGTCAGTCCTTTGGTCACTAGTGACACAACATGGCAGCAGTAATGGAGCTGGCAGAGCTGGTTGCTAAAAAATGAGCACACCAGTGCCTGGATGCAACAGATTAATTAGAAGAATGAAGCAGTATCTATCAGACCATGTAAAACTGTGGGTTGATGGTTTACATCTTGAAAGAAAGTTGAAAACATTTGCGCACTTGGATTTGAAGTTCCAGATGGATCTTCAGTAAAATATTTGATCATGGGAGTATAAATCATAAAAAGATCTTTTGGGTTTCTTTTACTAAAAGAAGACAAACCTGTAGAATATGGAATTTGATCAGACAGGCAATACAAGTTGTTAACTTTATGGTTTTGGGGGAAGTTAGTAGAAAGTTAAATGAGGAATGTATATAATAAATTTTGGTCTTCTTTGGGATCTAATTTATTTATTATTTATTATTTATTATTCATATTTATATACCGCCCCATCTCCCTGAGGACTCAGGGCAGTTCACAGCAGATAAAAAGACAAAATACATAGCAAAATTTAAAAAACCAATATAAAATCATTAAATTTTCTGGTTTTTTTTAAAAAAACTTCTATTAAAATTAAATTAATTAAAAATTAAAAATTTATTAAAAATTTTATCCAAATTAAAATACCCCGAGGGATTTGTTGATGAATTTGTTGTAACTCAGACACTGCCACCAATAGAAGATTTGCACGTATTCAAGCTTGAATGAATTTTAATTTCATCTCAAAACTTCAGTGAAAACATTTGCTCTAAATCCAGGTCATAATGAAGAAATTATGTCAAATTTTCAGCATGGTTTCCCACAAAAAGTTAGAGGTTGTCTCTAAGCAAAGCCTGTTGATGGACAAAACTTTATGGTCTTTGAATATAGTTTCATCCTCTTAAGGAAAGGATTATGTGTTAAAGAACCATGCATTTCCCCTCTTAAGTGATTCTTGTATTTTTTTTCTCTTTATAAGCCTCCAACAGTTCCTTTTGATTGTGGAGTTAAACAAATATGTTTAATAAACAAATAGCAGATGTTGCAAGAAGTACAAGAAATGATGATAGAATCACTCATCTTTGAACATTTAGAAAGTTCAAAATTGCAGGCTTCTAGAATCAGATATAGCATTCTTCTCCTAATGTTTGACAAGAGCAAATGCCTTCACCACATTGTACATTATTTTCACATAAAGTGGGCTGCTGATTTCAGTTAATATGAATCTATGAGAAGGACTGAGGAATCCCCCAAATTTGAGATGCATCATACTCATTAATATTGTAGTCTTCCTCACAAATACAGAACTGGAAGCATTTCACTCTTCAGAATTTGACGTTCTAGGGAAAAATGGTTCCTTTTTATCCGAAGTAAATGAAACTGATTATATTGGGTTTGGCTTGAAACAGGGTGGGTGGCATTTAAGTCAAACCCAGCAACCACATTATATGTAGCCAAGAATAACTCAGTCAAAAGTTGATTTTCCTGAGGTAAATGCTAGCTATCAAATTGCATTAGATTGACTCCCAAAGACTACAAGATCATAGAAAACTTGTCTTCTCCAACCTGATGTCCTCCAAATACAAAATATTACAATGTAAAAGTTCCTTGACCATTAACTATGCTTGTTGGAAATTCAGGTTATTGCAGTCTCAGCATATAATAGTTGGAAGCATCAAGTTAAGAAAACTCAAATAGGCATTTCCCTGTACTTCCCTACCTGTAAAGGTAAGGATAATTTATAAATTTCTTTCCAGGGGGAAATAATCCAGTTCCTCTGACTTTCTTCTTGACCTTGACCTAGTATAACCTGGATCCTAATTTAAACTATTTGTAATAATGCTGTGTTACTTTTCAAGTTACTCAATTTTGTTCATGTGGGCTCAATCTAAATAGGATGAAAGAAACCTCAAATGAGGATTATGTTGACTGAGCTATTTTATAACGTTTCAGCTTCTAACCTTTATTATTGACAGTGAGTATATTGGCAGCCAAGAACTGGCTTTGTTGCTGGATCTAGGTTTGAAAATGATCTTCTCTTTTGATAAAGGTATAAGGGAGTATTTCAGGTTTATCTAACAGTAAGAAGTTACTGTCTTTCCTACAAAGGGTGCTGCACTATCTCATCCATACAACTTCATTTCTCAAAGATCTCTAGGAGTTGAAAATGGCAATCAGAAGACCCATAAAGGAGTATGATACAGGTAGATCTTGACTTACAACTATTTGTTTAGTAACCATTTGAAGTTACAACAGCACTAAAAAAAATGACTTATATTACCACTTTTACAGCATCCCCATGGTCATGTGATGAAAATTCAGGCACTTGCAACTGGCACGTATTTATGACAATTGCCCTGTCCAGGGGTCATGTGATCACTATTTGTAACCTTCCCAGCCAGCTTCCATCAAATAAAGAATGGGGGAGGCCAGGTGTGTGTAGTGATTCCCTTAACAACTGTGGTAAAAAGGCCATAAAATGGGGCAAAACTCAAAATGTCTTACTCAGTTGTGGCTGTAAGTTGGGAGCTATCTGTATATCCATAATCACAAGGAATACTGTACAAAAGAAAATAAAATTAAGTTCAGGGATAGAACGAGGACAACAGTCCATTTCTAAATGTCATTAACTTAAACCCTGCCATTTGTACAGTTTTAAATTGCACCTTAAATCCACTATTCCAGAACAAGCAGACTCTGTCTGCTTCTGTACTTCTGATCAGGGTGGATAAAAATCAATGGTTTTTCTGGAAAAAAAATCAGATTTTTTTAAAATTCAAAACAGTTTTTTTTATTTTTTATCAAATTTATTTTAATAAAATGCCTTTGGAGTAAAAATCTAAAGATAGTTTTCTATTTTTATGTGATCAGGAAAGCGTTTTCGCTCCCTGAAGGCAAACACAGAAAGAATGAGGAAAAGCTTCTTTCCAAAAGTAATACAGACACTTAACCAGGAACTACAAGCACACTCAGGACCACAACAAGAACCATGTCTGCATCTAACTCCCACCT
>JAEANM010010486.1:0-15771 GCA_017656035.1 Myanophis thanlyinensis
GACAGACAGACAGACAGACAGATGGATGATAGGGTCATATTTACCATGCTTTCTTAAATTTAGATTTATTGAATTTTGCTCTGCTGATAGGTAAATCTCTCCTATGTGTATGGACTATCTCCAGCAATACATTTCTATTGCTATAAATACTACTTCTGGCTACAGAGTTCAGATTCATACAGTCTATGCATCCATTTATGGCCATTTATTGCCTTTAAGATATTATTTAAGATGGCTGTCAAAATGTCCTTGAAATTAAGCTGAAATATTTTATAAATTTGTCACAGAATGTTAACTCAGGTAATGAATTGCTGTCTGGTATGGTGATTAAAGTGCTGAACAATCACTGGGGAGACCCAGGCTAGTTCACCTTCAGCCACAGAAGTTCAATGGGTGACCTTTCAGCAGTCAGTCTGTCTCAACCAAAGTTCTTGTTTTGAGGAAAAATAAGAGGGAATAAGATATATTTGAGCTTATGAAGGAAAGGTGAAATATAAATCAAAGAGAAAAAATAGTAAAATATGATGTTTTCTTCAGGTAAAACATTAAGATTAACAAAAATGAAAAACAAGATTTTTTTGTTTTGATACATGTCTATATGCTGTATGGAGTCATGAGAAAATAGCTTGACTCTGGCCTTTAAAAAAATAGGTGAATATAAAATTGTCAGCATACCAAACTTCTCCCCTCCCCCTCAAAAAATTCCAAGCATACAATTGGAAAGTTCCCATTTAAGATCTTTGGTTTCAAATAAAGGCCTACTTTTGGAATAACTACTCATGTTAATACATTTCATACTCAGGAAAAAACATTGCTTCCCAAGTACTTCTGTAGCTTATCAGTAATTTGATTTTAATGTCTCACTCAGTATATTAGTAGAGAATTTTACAGATTTTGTTTAACTTAAAAAAAATCTTTCACATTTTACAAAAATAATTAATTGGCTGAAATAATTTTATTACTGTCTTAGAAGTGCTATAATAATATAGAGGTGCATATGAATTAGTTACCATGCTATATAAAAAGGTATCAGTTCTATAGAAGTTTAAGATTATAATCATAAGAGGATGGAAAACATCCATATGACCAAGACAACCTTTCAAAGCCTTTTAATTTAAGGGAAAAAATAAATATAAGGAAAAGAGTTTTATTTAAATATGCATGATATCAAGAAAATGACTAAAGTTATGGCTATGGTAATTCTCTTCCCTGGTCCTCACCAATAATACTACAATTATTCAAGGAAGTTAAGCTGTGGGATATGTGGGCAAGATAAAGGGGGAGATTTATTTAAATAGAATATATCTAAAATTCAGGGATGGCTATAATATTAATAACTATAATTACTGATTATATAATGTTATCTTCAGTATTGGAAGTACCCATAGTGTTAAATATGTTGCTTGGAAACATAAACAAGATATTAAAATTATGGCCTGCTTATGGGCTTCTTCTAATTCTATTAGCTAATGTGGAAAAAAATATTAAACTACATAGACCAGATCATGCCTTTTAAGGGAATAACTGATTGAACTGTATTGCAATATCTAAGCTATTCATTTATGTGTTAATCTTTTTTCCAAAACTATATAAAGTTATAAAATGAACTGAGAAGGCTTAACGGAACAGGTTAAACTCTATTGGCAATGAATTCTGAATATGCAATGGATGTGGCTAAATAACCTGAAGCAGAATAAGGTTTAAGAAAAGAAAACAGTTGCATTGTTGATCTCTAATAAATGTGTCAAAAGATTATTAGTGAAATTGTAGACTACGTGCTTAATAGTTATATCTATTCATCTTTCTTTCTTCTCCCTTTCTTTTTAATGGGATATCTAAAATAGACTCATATGACCTATTGGACTTTAAATTAATTGTGACTCAACTATATTGATTTTCTCAGACTACTCTATATATTATTAAGTCTGGATCTAAGCTATGTATCTTGTGCAAACTGCTTAAAGGAAGCAGAGAAGATGTTAGTTTATGATGTCATATTAGTGCCCAACTGGCTTTCCTAACTTGGAATTGCATTTTATTACCTCAACTCTTATGGTCTTCTATCTACAAACAGTGACATAGATGAACACACTGAAATTAAATGTATAGAATAATATGCATAGTATACATTATAAACTTAAAAACACAATGTAAGAATCACACTTGAAATTATATTTAGTGAACAATAGAAGTATTTATCTTGAATATATACCAACTTGGATTTAAACATTTTAATTATTATGATTAAAGGTTAGTATCTAAAAATAATCATTCATTTATCCATAATGTAAAAAAGCATAACATTCCAAAATCAATGGATATAATATAAAAAGTAGTGCACAGCAACAGAACTCTTAATTCTTCACATTCCTCCATTTTTCTCAAAATAATTGGTATTTAAAATTATCCAACATATAATTTTATTTTTATGAACATGTTTTTACTTTTGACCTGTTACTTTATTTGTTTGCTTCTTGAACTCTTCATTTAAAAAATTTATACATGAGTTGAAACAAAAAAGTGTGTTTAAATTTTAAATTAAAGTTTTAAATTAAATTAACAGTATAACCTGGTTATAGATCATACATGTCATTTAATTTCTTTTAGTTGAACTACTTTCAGACAAGAGCATTTTAAAAAAATGAAATCAACTAAGTGATAGTGTAACTGGACAAATCACTAATTAATTAATTGTCTTTTAAAATATCCTTCCTGCCTTCATTCCTCCCTCTCTTCCATTTATTTGCCTTCAAATACTAATTTTTAGTAATTTTATTAATTTTATTAATTTTTAGTAGCCTTTTTCATAAGGTGAGAAGGAATGACTGCTTCAGTATCACACAATATTGGTTTCTATGTCTAACACAGAACAAGGACTCAGGTTTCTCCATCAGCTTAATCAATAAACTAAGCTGGTTGTCACTGAATATCAGCAACTGTTTTTTATTGAGAAATAGGGTGTTATGTTCAATAACTTTTTAAATTATTGGGTTATTTATATTTACATTCTTTATAGATGCTTCTAATGCTAAAAAATGTTTCACTATCACAAATGTATGGCTACAAGGCTGCAGAGTTAATTGATTCAGCTACAAGTGACATTTGTGCAACTCCACTGTTGCTGAAGACCATGGGAACACTAAGACCTCATCTAGCCCATTGCATTTAAGTCTTAAATTTCAATTTATTTTATTTCCCCTTCATTTTCAAACTTTGGACTTTAGTGACATCAGTAGCGTTTAAAGATGATTTTTGCCTTACATTTTCCACAGGCTATTCTCCCAGTGCTCAAGTTTCTGAGTTCATTACTTTTCACCCGTAGGCTCATGTCTATCATAAAGGCTGCCATCGAAGACACAGTGAGCTCTAATAAGATGTTCTAAAACCGTCAGCTAAAAATTGGACAAAGATATTATTTTCAAATTTGGCAAAGGAAGGGAAAAAGACTTGAAATATTTTACATTCCAAAGCAATTAGGAGTGATTATATTTTACAAAGATTACTGAAGTTTAGGAAGGTTGCACTTTTTCTAAAAACACCAGTGAAATCAATATTTGAGTCACATGTCCTACATATCTGAATAAATTCACTCCAGCTCCTGTCTACATTTGCTGTCAATGTTTCAAACTGACAACTGGCTCATGGTTAATTATTTGATTCTCCACTGTGTCTCAGAGCACATATCTATAATAGTTCTAGTACTGTAAACATCTCTCTGTTTTTTTAAACTTATACTGTGTACATAAAAAACCCCCATAATTATTTTGCATTGATCAAAGCTTACTAAGAATATATATTTATTTCTGGGCATCATATTTTAGAAAGGATTCTAACAAACTGAAGCATGTTCAAAACAGAATAGCCATCGTGATAATGAGCCTTCAAGGAAAACACTTATGAGCAATTGTTGGCATATTGAGAATGTTTAAGCCACAAAAAAGAGATGTGTTAGGTGTCTTCAAGTAGCTGAAGAATTGCCATGTGACAGAAGAATTTTCTTCCACAACATAGGACAAGAAATCATACTGAAATTAAAAGAAAAATTATTTCTTACTTGAAAAACTTCTTAATGGTAAGAACTATTAAGCAGCATAATAATCTCTGCTGAAAAATTTAAACAGAGATTAGGTGACCATCTATCAAGCTATACTGCTGGAGTTCAACTAAATACTACCAATTTTCTTTCAAATCAGAGCATATCATTTTAATTTTTCAAGCATTTACAGATAGTTATTGACTTATGATCACCAAAATCTGTTGCTAAGTGAAACGTTTGTTAAGATGACTTTGGCCCAAGAAAAGCTGTAGCCTTTCTTGCCACAGTTGTTAAGTGAATCACTGCAGTTGTTAAGTTAGTAACATGGATGTTAAGTGAATCTGGCTGTCCCATCACTTTTGCTTGTCAAAAGAGGATCACATAACCTTGGGACACAGCAATGGTCATAATTATGAACCAGTTGCCAAGCATCTGAATTTTGATCACATGACTATAAGAATGCTACAAAGGTTGTAATTATGAAAAGTTGTCATAAGATACTTTTTTCAATACAATTTTAATTTTTAACATCACTAAATGAACTGTTGTAAGTGAAGAACTACCTGTATTAGAACAGCTATAGAAAGCTTTCAAAGCATGTATTTGTACAAATAGCATGCAAATAATCAACTTTTCGTATAGCTATATATTTATCCATGTTTTCGGACGCCATATAGCAAAGGTGGACAAATAATTGCTTGGCACTATATGTAACTCTTAATCTAATGTGCCCTTCAGCCCAATTTATAAATTATAACATGAGAAAGGCTTGATAAATATTTAAAATTCATAAATATTATCTATTCCTTCTTTTCAATGTATTGCTTTAGGGATGAGAAACTGGAGTTTCATAAATAAAACACAGCGTATGAAAAATATGGGAATGTCTGTTTGTCACGTATTCTTGGCTATTGGCCCAACTACAGCTTTGTTGTTTCCAACCTTAAAACAGACTGTTCTTAATATTTCAGGTGCCATAATACTTTTTGTACGTAGTTGGGGAAGTTTATAGATGTTTGGGCACCATTTTTTATTTTTCCTATCTACTGTAAATTATATTTTTTATAAAATGTCTTTAAGAATACAAAATTGGAATTTATTTTCACATGAAACATTTCTGCCATATCTACAGAAAAAAACAGCATATGGTGAAATGAAGCTGAGCACCAATCAAAAATATTTACTCTACACTATCATATTATATTATGCAATAATCACTTCCAGAATTTAGTAAAGTTATTCAATTATTCAATTGTTCTTAAAAATGACTGATATTTAAGACTCCAATGTCTTTAATTTAAATGGAGTTTAAAACTAAATGACATCTATAAAAATATTTTCATACACAGTCAATATCTGGCTAGTGTCACTTTCCTTTTCTAAAGAGAATCCTTCTGTCTGTTTATGAGTCATACATTGGCAGTATAAGTTGTACAATATGAACATTTATATGAAAAAAGCTAAACCATATTCCTTAAGACTGGTATATTAATACCTGAACTATTGAGTCCATTATCCTATTATTTCAGTGCCTGTATTATACAGCATTCATAGATCAAATTATAACTGAAAGACTAAGTTAGCAAAAATATTTTTTTTAAATGATGGATTTTGCCTTGCTACACAATTTCCTTTATTTTAAGTAACTTGCAAATAATGCTTACAGCACTTTCTTTAGTTGCAGGTTGGTGAATTATAAGACACATTGTCTAAACTAAAATCAACAAGCATATTTTCAAGTTTAAAGACTCTGGACACTTTCACATCATCATCATTTACACTATCCAATCCCGCTGAACAGTTGGAGATGACCGTAATTATCTTTCTTTGCGCTGACCTGCAGAAATTGCCATGAACCTGAAAGTGTTTTGGGCAGCTGTCCCACTGGAGAGTACAAAGAATTAAGTACTCCTGCTGCCAGTTCTGCTGTAACAAAACTTTATCAGTCTATTCCAGAGGTGAAATTCAGCCTGTTTAGCCGGTTTGGTAGAACCGGCAGTAGAGGTTTGAAATTGGCCCCAACCACCCGCCTGAGCCCCGCCCAAGCCCCTATTCTTACTTATATGTGCTCCTTTTTTTTAACTCACCTAAATCAGCTGTTTTGAGTGTCTGTGGAGCCTTCTTGATGATCCGTGCTGCCTCTGGAGCCTCTAAATGTCGTTTAAAGTGCTGCGCTGCAGCACGATTGGTGTGCATGTGCGCACACCGAACCAGTAGGAAAACCGGTCAGATTTTGCTCCTGGTCTATTCCACATAAGAGAGAAATAAACTAAATTGTTGTTGATTAATTTTAAATCCTTAGTTCACTATTCTGATCATCATCCTTTTTCTCAACTCCCAACTCATATTTGGAAAGCACATATTATTTTGTATTTAGAGGTCCCTTTCTCTGAAATGAAAGTATTTGGCCAATTTTAGAAGGCATTTTTTTTTTTCCAGAAGCTATAAGCATAGTTATATCTTTCACTTTTTGCTGTAAATAAAGAATAGCAAATATTATAATGTACACAATAGGACTACAGTATGTAGTTCTTTGAAAAGATCCTTCATAGTGCCTTGAGCTAATCACATAATATCTGCCTGCAATCTTTAAAACAACTGTGTTTTAAAGCAGCTGTAGCACAATTTTGGAAAAGGCAGGCTTGGTTTAAAGAATTGAAATCAGAAAAAGTGTGTGCACTTTAATATGCCTGGAAATATATTTTTGCCTTTAAATATAAAACGTTTCCCAGTTCTAATAAGCAGACAGTACCAGAAACATAAATTCTATTGATACCATGAAACAAGAGATTTCAAAAAGTAAACAGCTCACCACAAGTTTAAAAGGCCAGTGGCCTTCTTTTCTCTTTATGTAAACCACAACAGAACCATGACTTCTGATTTGGATGATTATTCCTAGCAGAATGAAATCTTTTTTTATTCCTCTTGGGAAATAATATATGATTTTAAAAAGACTAAAAAAAGTGTACAACAAAACATGAACAGCAAAATAGTGAAATGTATATACTGAAAAAAATGTCAAAAAGATTTTGAGGACTCAATATATAAACATTTGTTTATGATAATAATAGTAACAGGAGGTAGTGGTTTTTAACCAAACAGACTGGAAATTCCCCCCAAAATTGGCAACTGCAAACTTGAGGAGTGGGGAGCTTAAGCTACCATGCAAGCCATAATTAAAAACTACACCACATTATTGTCAAGAATAGCAAATGGTTGTGTAGTGCTAACCCTCAAAAGGGTCGCTGGAGTCCAGGTTCTACTGACCCTCTTTGTCTGGTGGCCAGTCCACACTGGTCCCTCTCTGATGACTTCTACTTGCCAGGGTCACGTGATGGGGTGGTAGTCAGCCTCCTCTCAGCAAGCAAGTCATGTGGTGGGAAGATAGTCTTTCCATCAGCAAGCAGGTCATGCAATGGGATGGTATTCAGGTGACTGGTTGTATCTTCTTCCTCCTTCTGTCTCTTCACTCTCTTTTGGACTCCCTGTTAGGCTCTCCTTCCACAGTGTCTGCTCCTTTGTCGACCCCTCTGCTTGTGCCCTTTCACTCAAACTCTTCTCTTTCTCAGGTCTGCTGCATGGAAGCCTCTCCTATCCTATTCCCTTATTTTCCCCAGGCTTGCCCCACAGAAGCCTTTCCTATCCTATTCACCCATTTCTCTCAGACTTGCCCCACAGAAACCTCTGCTACCCTACCCCCTTATTTCCCTCAGGCTTGGCCCACAGAAGCCTCTGCTAATCTATCCCATTATTCCCCTCAGACTTAGTCCACAGAAACCTCTCCTATCCTGTTCCCTTATTTACCTTCCCTCAGGCTTGGCCTACAGAAGCCTCTGCTAATCTATCCCTTTAAATTCAAATTCAAATTCAAATTTTATTGGTCACATACAGTCATACATGGTACGATATGCAGTGAAATGCTTATGCAACCGCAAGTAAGTTACGCAAAATGGGAGGGTAAGGTAGGAGATAAGTTGGGAAGTGGGACGGGGTCAGGTAGAGTCATGGTTGGTAGGAGATAAGTTGGGAAGTGAGACAGAGTGATGTAGAGATATAGTTCTGAGTGTTCCTGTGGTTTCTGGTTTAGTGTTCGTATTGCCTGTGGAAAGAAGCTTTTATTTCCCTAAGACTAGCTCCAGAGAAGCCCCTACCGATCCATCCCCCTATCTCCCTCAGACTTACCCCACAGATCCCTTTCCTTGCCATCCCACCTTCCCCTTCTTTCCCTTCATTCTCCTCTTGTTTCCTCCCCTTCCGTCCATAATTTCCTCCTCCTCCTCCCTGCTACAGTCGCATGGAAAAATCACCAAGAAGTAAGATCAACTGGAAGGAGTAAGTAACCAGAGGTCAAAACATGCCACAATATACAATAAATTAACAATAAAACTCTTTGCAAAAAAGAAGGGAATATAGGACAGGAAAGGGCAGGAATGGGCAGGGGTGGGAGGGCCAAAAATAATCAGGGATGGGTGGGGCCAAGCTTCATTGCCGCTACTGGTACAGTAAAGCAAGTGCGACCAGGCTGCATTTCACCACTGGTTTTAAGGCTTCAGGCTAAAAACCAGGAGACTATGAATTCTAGTGTTACCTTAGATACAAAGTCAGTTGGTTGGTAGTATTGAATCAGTGAGTTTCTCTCAGCCCTAGGAAGGAGAGCTGAGAAAAACTCAGGAAGGAGGAAATCACACTTCTGAAAAACCTTGAACCTCTGACTGAACAGAAGAAAAAAAGGATGTACATTTATAGTAGCCTAATTTAATTTTTCATATACTTATAAACTTAAAAGATGCATTAATTTTTAAAACCTTTCAGTGGTTGTAAAGCAGGCTATTTGTAATTAGCATAAAAACTGTTACATTTTTCTTCAGTTGGTTGGTTGATTGTGCATGTAGTCAGCAGAATGCTAAAATATTTTCTGCTTTTATAATTCTATTTATTTTTCAACATTTGCTAAAACTAGCTATTTTATGAAATACATGGATATATTTGTATATGGGTTTTTAGAAAGTATGTAGAATTTTGAGATGGAATACTCCAAAGTTTTGGTAATCTAAATATCTGTTAGCTTATACCTACAAATATTAAAACATATAACTTAAGCCTATCAAGTATTTCTTGAAAGTGTGAAATACAGCTGTAGGTAGTAAAACAAAACAGAAGTGTGCAGATGACAGAAATCTTTCAAAGTTAGGACAGATACATATACCAAAGCTCTGGCTTTCAGGAAAGCATTCAGAAAAAGAAGCACTTCACTTCCCAGTGGAAGTATTGGTTGTGTCTGCATTCACTTGCCCAGTCAAGAAAAGCCTTCAAAGCAGCTACAACAACCCTCCCAAAGGACATGGAAGCCTTGACACTTTCTGAAGGTTCTTTTTCAGATACTTTGCCAGCTTTGTTTGCAAGTTGGCGTAAATAGCAAGATGGCAATCACAAAGATACAGTGAGATTGAAGCTCTATTCTTTTTCTTATGTGAGTCACAGATCAAAAAGCTTTGATCTCAGTGTTGCAGCTGCCATCTCAACTTTTTTGACCATATGCTACAGTAGCCCAGTGCATATTGCCTAGAGAATATTGGTGAATTTTAAATGAAAAAAAATTATGTGTATTAAAATGCATGGTAAGTCTGAGGTAAAAACAATTATCAGATTTAATTTGCCATTATGTTTTGTTCTAATTAGCAGTGTATTGAAGATAGTAGCTTATTATTAACTTTTTTATTTACTTGCTTGCTTTGAAACATCTATAAAGAATTCCTTGTAAAATTACTAATATTCTTACTTTTAAAGCACTAAGGGTCTAGAAAAATTGAAAACAAGAATCTTTATATTTTTAAACTATAAAGATTTTTTTTCCTGTACACAAATTAAGCCATTATACTTTTATGTTTTTCATATCTTGAGAATTGACATTCCATTTGTCAAAACTCATAGTCAAGTTTCCAAAAAGAGACAACAAATAAACCATTATTCTATCCATCTATTGCAGCATTTATTGCTGCCTTTATTCACTCTCCAAGCATGTTATAATACACTCTCTTTATTTTGGCATTGCTCTCAAATATGTTAAATCTATTTAAGGGCTGTTGAAATAAAAATCCAGGTCCAGTTCCAAGCCGGAAATAAAATGTAAGCTGATTGGAAAGAAAGATTCTATTTATTGGTAAAAAAAAAAAAAAAAAAAGCGTGCAGTTCTGGGACAGCTGACAAAATGGAGTTGAGAGTGGGTCAATTTTATACCTTTTGCATTCTTATCCAGTCATGTAGGGATCATGGCCGGCTCTATAGGCAAAAGAAGAAATGCAAATCCTAGGTGTTTGTCTAATCTTGTCAACCTTTCACTTATTGCTTATCTGAAGTTTCATTCTGACCCAGACTTTCTGAATGGATTATCAAATCTGCATTTCTAAAAGCTGGCCTCCTTAATTTTTGCTTGGGGCAGGGAGACTGGAGCTGATTTATGCTCCCTTAAGATCTTTTTCCCCATTTCTCCTTCAGTAGAAATATTCTATTCTGCCTTTTTTAATATTCATTCTCAAGAAGAATGGATGGGTACTGACTTTCTACAGGTTTTATGTGCCACATTAAATTTTTGCACATAACAAAAATGCCATCCATTACAAAAATATCTAAGTTTTGGTTTATGTGACTTTGGACTGTAAAAATCTGGATATAGATATCTCTGAACAGATGCTGAATGAAAGAGAGAATATGAAGTATATCTATCTAATGTGTTTTTTGGAGGAAAATCTTTCTTATATCAGTTATAGATCTTGCTATAAAAAATCCATAGAATCTGAAATATATACTAATGACACCATTGTGGTGGGCCTGATCTCTGAAAAAGTCTATCTGAAAGATATTGAGAACCTGGAGAACTGGTGCCAGAAGAACAACCTCCACCTCAACATCAGCAAGGCAAAGGAATTGATTGTGTACTTCAGCACAAAAAAGGAGAGAAACTATCAGACCCCTATCATCAATGGAAGCCCAGTAGAGAGAATGGACAGTTTTAGATACCTTGGTGTCCAGATCACACAGAACCTGTCATGGTCCTGCCACATCAACACCACAGTGAAAAAGGCTCAGCAGCATCTCTATCATCTCAGACTTTTGAGAGACTTTAAACTGCCCTCCGAAGTACTCAGGAACTTCTACTCCTGCACCATAGAGAGTATCCTGATGGGAAACATCACAACCTGGTTTGGGAACAGCACCATGGAGGACAGATGAGCCCTACAGAGGATGGTGCCTGAACTGCATACCATCTACAATAAGCGATGCCAGACTACAGCCAAGAAGATAGTGAAAGACCTCAGCCACCCCAACAATGGACTGTTCTCCATGATGCGGTCAGGAAAGTGCTTCTGCTGCCTAAAACCCAACACAGAAAAACTGAGAAGAAGCTTCTTCTCACAAGCAGTACAGTCTCTAAACCAGAACAACACCCAGGGCTAAAACAGCCATATACATCCCTCTGACCATTGCACATGAATAGATATTGCTACCAAATAAAGGAAATTGTATTTTGACATTGTATTATCCCTTATTCCTTCCCTTCTCAATCCAAGCATTCACTTGCAATTTACTCTCCATACTTTCTACAGTCTACTCTCCTTGCTCTCCTAAATCCTAAGGTCAAGGCCAATCATCTAAGCATTTATCTACATATCGTACTGTGTATGATTGTGTATGTGACAAATAAAATTTGAATTTGATTTTGAATTTGAATATAATGCAAAACAGATAGCAAAATAAATAATATAGATTACACTTTTTTCTGTAAATAAAATACAGAAAAAATCTTATTGCTTTTCAGAAAACATGCCAAATTTCACATTTTTTTAAAAAAGCCTAATACTCAGTACAACTTACATCATTATTTATTAGGAAGAGGAGATGAATTCTAACCGAATGCAACAGTTAATCTTATGTTATCTATACTTTCAAAATAAAGTTAATATCTTTAGTAATTCACATGAGCCTAAATGGTAACAGATCAATTTTGTCCCTTACGATTTCAGCTTCCTGACAGCAAAATGATGATGAACTGCCTGGAGGCATAGCTTTTCTTTTAATAAAATGTTGAAAATTCAAACCTTCATGTATAACTGTTCTTTGGTGGTATGATAGGAGAAAAATGGTGTGTACTTATTAAATTGTCAGAACATTAAAAGTCTATAAATCATAACGATTAAACTGTACACCAGCCAGATTTTATTAGGTGCAGGTGAGTTTGGAGAACAAAGCTACAGAGATATAACAACCACAAAGACACCTAATAAGACTTTGTCTTAGACACATTTTAATGACCAACTATCAGCATATACTTACAGTTCAGGAATAAATAAAAATAACACAAATAATTGAGGACAACACAAAAATGTTTGCAGAGAGAAGAATCCACAAATAGTCTGTCCTTCCATTAGTGTGCTTTTGTGATTGTGTATTCTTAGATGAATGCCTGCCTGCATGGAGGCTGGAGTGGTTATGAACTTGGACTATTTTGATGCATTTCAAGAGGATGGGAAAAATGTATATTATGAGGATTTAAGGATTTGCTTATAAGATATAAGATATAGGGAGAAGAAGGGATTTTTTTTGTATTTTTAGTGGAAATAATCAGTAAATGAAAAGAATATGAAATTGAGTTACTGGTTAAAATATATATGTATTTTTCCTAATTTTTCATTTCATATTTTTAAACATCAATATTTAAATATTATTTTTAAAAAGAAATTAGAGCTGAAATTGGTAGCCAGACAGAGAATGCTGATTGGTAATGTCTCACTAGAAAAATAAGTAATTGTGAAATCATTCACATATACTCCAGATTGCTGCTTCTCGTGAGCAGACTTCAGGAAAAGAGGTTTTCGTGGTCTACTTATGATCTGAGTAACTGAGAATTAAGGTATTTTAATCAAGCTCATAGCCATAAGACAGTTTGTACAGGATTCATAAAATGCTAATTTCTTAACCACTTTGAGAGATTTTCTGAATGGCGGGATAAGAAACAAGTCAACCACTTCATGAGGGTTTTTTTCTGTATTCTAAAGGGATAAATGAAAAAAAGTTTTAAAGATTTAAAATCTTTTGGCAAAAGAAGATTTTTTTTGTGTGTCTGTGAATATGCTTTTGAATAAATTAGAATTGAATTAGACAAATGAACCACCCCACCCCAAGGGGATTTTTTTGTTGTTGCTGACCATTAAATAGTGCAGTCAATTGATGGAGTTTATAATACAAAATATAAAACTAATATGTGTCAGACTGTGATTATGACTGTAACTATGGAAACAATTTGACATGAAAGAACTAAGGTTAAAGAAGAAAAAAAGTGTAAGAGTCTCTTACACTTGGTTAAAACTCTTTTGAATTATAATATTTTGGATTATAATATAATGTCAACCACCAAAAAAGTAGCAAAAAAGGATGAGAAGAGATATTACCAGAGCAACCTGCAGAGAAAATAATTATACCAGGTTTGCTTCAGAAAATATTTGAGCGATTGACCAGTAAATTAGTTAAATAAATCACTTTATACTAATTGACAAGTTTTGGAAAAAAAAAAAGAATGGATAGAAGACTCCTAAAGATGAAAGAGGAAATAAAAGAAGTTAAGAAGGAAGCTCTGAAAGAAAACGTCTGGAGATCTAAAACAAATTAAAGCAAAAAATTCTGGAGAATAAGTCAGAAATTACAGACCAAATGATGGAAAGAAACCCAGATAATCTGGCTATATTGGAATTGAGAGGGATTTTTTTTTTTTTTGAAATGTAGCTCAATCTTATAAAAGTCTTGTGAAAATATTAAATAAAAATGTTATTAAAGTCTTGCATTTTTTTTTAGATTTGAATGAGAAGATACAGAGCGTGTATATAATAAATATAAGATTTGTGAGAATAAGAAATGCTGCATGGGAAGTTTTAATCTGCACATTGTCAGGACGATGATAAGGGATTAAGCTTTATATTAAAATAATTTAACTAAGATTTCTAAAATAGAAACTTTACCATATACTTTTTTGGATGATAATCTTGTGAGTTTAATTTACAAAATAATATCTAATTCTTTTAAATAGAAACTGAACAAAATGTTGCTACAGAAAAAAAAAAGTAGATTATTGCAAAAAATAAATTAAAGATTAAATAGATTAATAGATTAAAAAATAAGTTAGATAAAAGCACCAATTTAAGATAGGTTGAAATGCAATAAAATAAATGCTTTTATTAGATTTTATTTTAAAGAACATAATGAACAAATAGTGAATTTAAAAAGAATTCAAGAGAAAAAGCAATCTGTTTTAAAATAAAGAGAAAAGAATTAAAGCAATTTCCAGACAAGTTAAGTTTCAACAAATTAAGAAGTATCTGTATTAAAAAAATGGAAATAAATTAATTTGTAAAGAAAAAAAACAATCTTTGCACATAAACTTTGCAAACAACCTGCATATAAATTACAAAAACGTAAAGAAAATAAAATTATATAGGTATTACAAGAGAGGGATATAGTATTGGTGAACAATGTAGCTATACAAAATGTATTATCATATTTTTCAGACTATAAGACACACTTTCCCTCCCCCCCCAAAAGTGGGTGGAAATGTCTATGTGTCTTATAGAATGAATACAGGCCTGTTTTTGGCCTCCTGAACCATTTTCACTCTCCTTGACCCCCAGAAGCACTCTGTAGGCCAAAAATGGGCCCATTGTTGGTGAAAATGGAATGCACAGAGGGTTCTGCAAACTGCTGCTGGAGGCCGGGGAGGGCAAAAGCAGGACGTGCAGAGGTCAAAAACTTTTTTTCTTGTTTTGTTCTTCTAAATCTAGGTGTGTCTTATAGTCCAGTGCGCCTTATAGTCTGAAGAATATGGTACATCAATATTATTCCAATTTGTATAAAAAGTGATATATCACTAGAAAAAATAGATGAATAGAAACAATGAAAAGAAACAAAATTTATCGAGCATTACAAAAGAACAGGCACAAGATTGTAAATGAATCTATAATAATGAAAATATGTGAAGCTACAGAAAAGATTAGGAATCATGGTGGCACAGTGGTTAGTATATAAAATTGCAGGCTAACTCACTGTTCACTCAAGGAGTTTGATTTTAAATGCTCAAGGTTGATCCAGCCTTTCGGAGTTGGTAAAATGAGGATCCAGATTGTTGAGGGCAATATGCTAACTCTGTAAACCACTTAGATAAGGCTGTAAAGCACTGTGAAGCAGTATATAATTCTAAATGCTATTTGCTATTAAACAAGGAAAGAGATCTAGATGGATTTTCAGGTTCTTATTGTACATGTATTTTTTCCCCAATTTTTTATTGTTCCAATACAGCTTGTACAATGGGTATAGCAAAACCAGTGTAACATACCATTTCCACACAAGTAGTTTACAAATTTGTTATCTGTGTCAGTTATTCACAATGTATTTTGTCTTATATATCATATTTACAAATGTCAATTATTTACATTGCATTTTGTCATGCATGTCATATTCACATATGTCACATACTGTATATCCAACTTCCTTGAATAATATTCCATGTTTATGTTTCAGTTCTTTCTCTTTCTTTCCCTGTTTTATCTCTTCCCCTCCTGCCTCTCTCCTCTTTCCCTTTCCTTCCCTCCATCTATTACTACTTCCTTTTGCCATTGTTCTATACCTGATTAAAAATACAGGAGACACCAAGTCTGGTGTCAGTTAGCAGAGAGTGGGAAAACCCAGTTAAT
>JAEANM010010487.1:0-15770 GCA_017656035.1 Myanophis thanlyinensis
TTCTCTTTTCTGTTTAAAGGATATAAAATGATTGAAATGCTCAAATTTATATGAGCCCCTGATACTGAAGCACAAGAGTGATCAATCTTTTTCTTAATTCACTTTCTAATACTTGGACAGTGAGATGCCAAACTATTGAAATCTCTACAAGCATTAATTTACTGGACTGAAACAGATTCAGTGCAACCAAAGGTTATGCCTCTACTGTATTGATAAAAAGGATACGAAGGGATAGGCAAGATTTTTGTTGTTCTCTAGAAATCTTAATCAGGCAAATTGTTATAAAAAAAAAAGGTGGTAGAGAAAAAGTAAAGAAAACCAAAATTAAGTAAAATTGCAGATACTGCCAGCTCAAGATGTAATTATGGAATATACACAGAATCAGTTGATTTCGTCAATGGACAATTATTGCTAAAGTGACCCAATTTTTGGACCTCCTTGCTCTTTCCTACTCATTGGTTTTAGTAGCTACTGGAACAAAATAATATTGATCTTCATAATCACCATACATGTGATGATTGTGATGATCGATAGAATTATTTATTACTGTGGTAATAAATAATATTATTGTCATGGCAATAATCAATGCTACTACAACTAATAATTATGCATTGTGGAATCAGTGCAATTATCTGACCAACATGCAAAAAATGTTCTTTCTCTGTGGCAAGCAATAGTGCTTTGAGAGAAAATCCCTGCAAGCTATTTACATGACACCTGCTACTAAAATTGATTTCCAGCAATATTTATTCCTTGAGTTAAAAACCTTAGTTATAGGAAAATTTCAATCTGTGTTAAGGATCCAGCTACAAGAAGCACAACACATTCAGAGTTGACCTACTAATTCTGCTCTGTTTCAATTCCCATTCTGGTTTAAAAAGGAGCATTGCTATTTTACTATTAATAAAGAATTTCTTATGACAGAAATTCATAATCTGAAGCAGTTCAGTTCAGATGCAGGTACATAATATAGGACTATTACAAATGAATACGTAAGTGTAGTTCTATTTTCTATTTTCCAACACCAGATAATAGATCTGACACGTTAGCTTTGTTCAGAGGAACATATGCACATTTCATTCATAAGACTTGATGTGTCTTCTGTACCATCTCAAACATACAGCAAATATCACAGAGTTCATTCTTCTGAGAAATACATTAACTAAGTCCCATCGTCAAGTCACATGTCTTTTTTTCTCATATCTCTGTTCAGCTCTGCCAATAATGGGGAAATTAAGGCCAGCGACAGCAAAAGTAATTCTTCCTGGGTGGTTGGAGCATATCTAGGAAGTACTGTGTGATTTTCAGCACCCTGCCGTGCTACTGATTAGTTGAAATAACACTATGGACCTGTTATTACCATATCTTTTTAGGAACTCTTTAAACTCTAAATATACAGATAGAATAAGAAATTAATTAAAATGTTGGACAATAACAAAATCAGGAATATCTATATTTGCAGTCTTTCCTTCTAGGCTTGCATACATCTTGTGTCTGTCAAGTATATCAAATAGCTAATTAACCCTTTCTAAGTGTTTCAATGCTTTCACTGGTTGGTTGTCATACTTGAGTCCAAGTGGAAGGGTTTTTTAAGAACGTTACAATTGAGAAATGTCTATTCTGCCTAGGCTATAAATCAGGTTATTTGACATGAGCTTTCAAATCACATGAACAGGTTTACCAACCAGTAGCCTTTGTCGTTCTCTCTTGTCAGTCAATTCAGCAAGTTGTCTGAATTGAATTGACCAAATTGGGATTTTACCACATCAAATCATGCAATTAGAAGAGAGTATTTGTGGTTCAGGGATAAACTCTGGAATTCTTGGCACTTTCTGACTTGATTGTTTACTTACACCCAACTAGGTAACATCATCAGGAATAAGTCATGCCATTATTTTCTGGATCCTTTAACACTCCACTTGTAGGGGCATATGTCAGACATTTAAAATGAGGTCAGTTCCTGAATATTATTCTTGATCAATGTCAATAACGTATTTTACTAAATATAAACACACAGAGATGTACACATGGTTTATATGTATTGAATAAAGTATACTTTATTACATCAGATATTTCCAAATGTTTTGAATTCCTTCATTAGCCCAGAACTGTCCCCAGAATTATAGCTTATTTGCATTATGACAACCCTGATTTATCTTAAAAAAGCTGATGAGGGTGGGATCCAGTTTAGAACTTCAGTGAGAGACTACAAAGAAAGCATGGGCTGTCTGCTAAACTGAGAATTGTGGGGCTGGAGTAGGGTAATATCTATCAAGAAAAGTATAATGACAACCTCTTTGGTACTGTTTCTAAAACTGATATGAATAACTGCCTTTGAATCAATTGAGTCTTTAGTTTATTTTTTATAGATATATTTTATATATTTTACTGGTTTCAGAGATATATTAGGAGCTGCAGAATTGATTCTTCACCTTGCAGAATTCATCTTAAATTATCGCATCTGGGCTGGAAAAAAATGGAATTCGCCACGGAATGGCAAAAAGGGATTCTGTAGCTTTTCCTGCCATCTAGAGTTCATCTGGATTTTTGCAACTGATAGTAACAGCATTATTGCATTATATAGTTAACAGGATTATTGTATTATATTATGTAATTAAAATTTGCAAGGTTTTTTTTGCTTCTTCCTATAGTCCAAGAGTCTAGCATTTTATTCCATTGTAAGCTTAGTTACCTATGGAGGTCCATCGTGCAAGCATCTTTCTGTTATGCATGATGAGTCTAATTTTAATCCCGAAAATCCTCTAATGTTATCAATAGCATTATTACCTCAGATGCTACATGTGCTTCGCTATATATTAATATTCACATTTGAAGGCTAAAGTAACAAAGGAAGATATTTATGTAAACTTTCAGGATAGATGTGGCTCCAGTAAATGAAAATTGTGTCATATAATGTCAAATGTCATCTTGAGCTGGCCACAGAAATAGCTCAGGGCGCCAGTGTGCTATAGTCAACAGCTGTGCACTGATGATGTTTTAACACAGGTGAAGGAAAACCTTAGAACACAAAGGAAGACAAAGATTAAGTAAGTGAATGATTGTCTAAGAAAGTAACTATTTCTTGCTGCACTATCACATACTTTCTCTTTTCTTTGATAGCTCCCCCAAAAAATATAAGGACTACTGTGTCTGATTGAATGTAAGTCATAACTATTTTTCAGTTTGATAGGTTCATGATGTAAAGTTTCTGTGATTTATTTGTGTTGTGCCCATAAGCATATGCTTTATTAGCGCACCAAGCATCAAGTGTTCCCAGGAAAAAGTATAAATTGCTTTTCAAAGAAGATAGATCTGTATATTTGATTGCTTGAGCTAACCTACTGGAGTTGCAAAAGCCTGGACAACCATTAGATAGTGTCAAATAAAACCAGAAACTCTGATTCTTTTCTGCCATCTAACATTTGTTCTGATTTGTATAGCTTTAATATCAGAATCCTAATTCTTATGCATTATTCAATTTCGTTGCACACATGTTGTGCATTGACAACAAAGGATTGAATTGAATTATTCTAAAAGTCATTAACAAGTTTTTCAGAAATACAGGTGGGTCACAAAAACAGTTTCTTTTATTGATGCTGTTGTGTAAATTCAAGCACTGTGAGTTTTATGCCAAAGCTTTATGATTTATAGTGTGAACGGCACCAATTAGACCTTCTTCAATAAATCATGTTTAACCATGGCTGATTGTGCTATATGGACTACAAGTCCATCAGAATCTTTTCATCTGAAACAAGAATCAGAAAATAAAGATGAGCATTCATAAATAGGAATAACTGAATCTAGTATAATCTAGTGTTTTTATAGAGGTGAGGTTATGGGAAAACGCCCTGAAGTTTTAAGTTCAGTTTGAAATTAATCAGCATGTTTCCATTCTTTTATAGGCCTATATAATATTAGCTAGATTCTAATGGCATTTGTAAAATAATTTTGTATACACATGATCATTTTTATTGGATTATAGCAATATGGTGGTTTTTTTTAAATTTTTAGATAAAAGATTTTCATTTGAAGTTTTGGACTTAACCTCACTCTTTATAGCTGATCACAGATAAAGAACTGATCTCTGTTTTGGCACTTTGTGTATACTCAGTTTACAGACAATTTTTCTTTTCTAGATTTGTACCCATTCATTATCTGTTAGGAATGAATAGTTTATTTCTATTTCTGGTTTGTGTCAGTTTCACATAGATTAATTCATAAGTCTCCTATGTCTTGTTTTCATATTTATCTTTTTTAAAAAAAGTCTGCACAAAATTCTTGGCATACGTTTGCTCTAAAATCTACAGTTCTAAATACATACTCTCTCAAAGCTATGCATTTCTAAATATGATTATTCCAGAATGTGTATTTTATATTTTAAAATTGAAAATCACAAAAATGGACGAAATGCAAAAACAAAGGGCAGAGTTTTCCATGTCCACAGATCCAGGAATATGACTCCAGTTAGGTTATTTCCAAATGAAAGAACACAATTTTACCCCTTCCATCCTTCTAGGATGATTTAATACCAGCTATATGTATCTGTGTCATCCATTGTGGGAAAAGAGCAGGGTAAACAGTTTATGAGCACAAGCAGAAACACACAGACACATACTCAATCAGTAGATGTAAACAGGATTTTGTATTTCTATTTATTTCTCAGTGGATTTTATATATTTTTTTTAATCAACAACTTGGTAAGACAACAAAACTGGCTAAATAACAGGAAAAAAGAACAATGGATAATTTTCAAACTGGACAGATGTTCAGAGTGGGAGTCCCAGCAATTAGTATTATGTCTTTTTAATTTGTCTATAAAATATATGGAATGAAATGCCAGTAAACTGCTTAGAGTAATGAAAACAAAATTGGAATGTGAATAATCTCTTCAAATTGCATCAATAGGCTTCAAATGTAATTCTGGGTAATCATATAGTAGTAATTCTGAGTAATCAAATACTACTTATAGTAGCAACTGTGTGAAGGATCTTGGAGTCCTAGTGGACAATCATTTAAATATGAGCCAGCAGTGTGCTGCAGCTGCCAAAAAAGCCAACACGGTCCCAGGCTGCATTGACAGAGGGATAGAATCAAGATCATGTGAAGTGTTAATGCCACTTTATAATGCCTTGGTAAGGCCACACTTGAAATACTGCATCCAGTTGTGGTCACCATGATGTAAAAATAATGCTGAGACTCTAGAAAGAGTGCAGAGAAGAACAACAAAGATAATCAGAGAACTGGAGGCTAAAACATATAAAAAACAGTTGCTGGAACTGGGTATGTCCAGTTTGATGAAAAGAAGGACTAGGGGTGACATGATAGCAGTGTTCCAATGTCTCAGGGGCTGCCACAAAGAAGAGGAAGCCATGCTATTCTCCAAAGCACCTGAGGGCAGGACAAGAAGCAATGGATGGAAACTAATCAAGGAGAGAAGCAACCTAGAATGAAGGAGAAATTAATCAGTGGAACAACTTGCCTCCAGAAGTTGTAAATGCTCCAACACTGGAAGTTTTAAAGAAGAGATTGGACAACCATTTGTCTGAAGTAGTGTGGGGTTTCCTGCCTCAGCAGGGGTTTGGACTAGAAGATCCCCAAAGTCCCTTCCAACTCTGTTATTCTATTCTATTCTCTAAAGAATAGAGGAGTCTAATCAAATGATATGTATTAATGAAGAGGTCCAGACTTCATACATACATTCATAGGATCTGAAGAGGTACTAAGTAAATGGAAAAGGCAACCTGTTGTCCTGGAGGATAGTTTGAAGAAAATGTTAACCTAGTATGTAACTGCTAAATAGAAAGCAGATTTTATTCTTGGAATAATTAGAATGGAACTTGAAAGCCTAGGATGAGACTACTTTTGGACTATTGGGTATAATTTTGATAACCTTCAGTGAGACAGGATGTTACAGAGCTGGGAAAGGTGCAGAGAACAGTAATAAAAATGAATATAAAGCTCAAGCAGATTCCTATAAAGAAAGATTGAATACTTGGATCTTTTTATTGAGGTTAAAAGTGGTTTGGTGAACATAGACTACAGGGTTATAAGTGAAGTTAAGTGAAGACAGACTATAGGATTATAAAATTGTTATGAGATGGAAACTGCAAAAATGCAGAACTCTTTGAGTAATATTAGAATTGACAGTCTTCAATCAAATTTTCGGAGTTTCTCAACCAATAAAAGGAATCAGTTTATACAATTCAAAGTTAAACTAGAATTCACTATCAGATGTGATGATGTCGACTAGGATATACAGTGATTGAGATTATTTTTCCCATGGAGTTCTTGGTACTCTCTGACCTCTGTTGTTTGCTTGCAGACATTTCATTACCCAAGTAGATAATATCATCATTTTGAGTGATTTTCGGGTTTGCTCCTGTTTATATCCAGTAGCTTGACCTGCCTATGTCGGTAGAGGTTTGGTTTTTTTCTTTGACAGTTCCTTGATTAGGGTATTGTTTTCTGCTTGATTGTTTTTAGTCTGCTTATTTGGGTGTTAATTAATTGAAAGAATATGTATTGGTCTTTTTTGTTTCCTTCTTAGCTTTTTATAGACTCTTTTGAATGGTGTGTAAATGTAGTTTATCTCTACCTGACCATTGATAGTTGATTTGTCAAGCTTCTAGAAACTTCCAAGCATTTTTGGACTTAGCTACTGTACTGAGTCCTTAAGATATATAAGATATACTGACGAAGCATTCCTCATGCCTCATTAAAAAAAAAGGATGAGATTGATTCAAAGGAGATAGTTTGACAACCTGCCAAATATCATCACCAAAGATGAGCTGGATGCTTATTTGCATTATTTACATATGAAGCAAAAATCTTTTTTCTTCAGATTTTTAAACTGTATTGTAAAATATTATGTTACCATAATTCATATTATCTTAAATTTTCATGATAACCTTGCTATTACTAGGTTGTGTAGTGTATTTTAAATTTTTTATTTTATTGGATAAGGTTTTAACTTATATTATTTGTGGGGATGGGGTGAGAGTGGTTATATTTATTGCAACCTGTGTAGAAAGAATGGGCTACTGGCTTACATATTTTAAATAAATATTTTCTAACTAGAGTATTTTGATTCTATCACTATCTCTTATTAGTAATTAATAAATATATTTTAGTTGTACGTTTTTTGGGGGGAAGGGTGTTTGTTATTTTTGCACTTAAGAATGCATCACCCAGAACTTAGATATGGTGTAGTAGTTAAATCATTAAATAAACAGAGATTAACAGGCCCAGCTCACAAATTGTAACATATGAATATTACAGATTCAGTTAGTTAGTTAGTTTTTATTTTATCTCCAGAATGATTCTGGGCATCTACAGACCATTGGTTACTTAAGTTATAAACATTTAGTTTATTTATTAGTGATTTATATATTTATTCATTCATTTATGGATTGATTTATAGCTTGTTCTTCAAAGTATTTTGTGTTTCTACAGTTTGACCACCTCCCCCCAAAGTAGTCCATACATATTGTAAATAAATTCATTAATACAATTTCAATTTTAAAGCATCATAAAATACAAAATGATACTTAAGAATGAGCTTTTTCATTTTATGAACTCTCAGAAAATGGAATATTATGTGCTTGTTGTAACTGTTAATCAAGCTTCCTTAGATATGGCATTTGATTGACATGTGTGCTGCCACCCAAAAAAAAAAAAAAATACTATTCCTACTGTCTGTAGCCACTTTGTACCTTGTATATGGCTTTTTAGGGGCACATGGTAAGGTGCTGGCTTGGGGGGGAAACCCTTGATCCTAGGCTATATAAGACTTTAAAGATCAGCACTGAAGTTTTTATTTTTATCCCAAAAGACTGAGACTGAAAGTGTAGTTGTTTATGAACTGGTAACATATGCTTCCAATGCCCAGCCATACCATCTTAACCATCTTGTAATTGAGTTGAAAGCATTGCTAAGGCAATCCTGGGGAGGAGTCCTGAAACTTGAAATGCACCACATAAATTTGGTCAGTTGCATTAGGTTCACAAATTTCAGTAGTCTCACCCAGAGTTCTCACAAGATCTTATTAAAGAAGAATAAACTGTGATGATACATCGAACATTTAAAAAATGTATGCATTTATGTCTCTGTGTTGCTCTCTCTTTGTGTAGGTTGGTGTGTTGCAAATACAATATTATCTGATTATTTTATATAATGCATTATGTTATTTCATTAAGAATAATTTAAATTCCTAGTAACTAAATATAAATTTTTATTAGAAAATAATTCCCACATCTTGCACAGCTAAAATTTACCACCCAGAATCAGCATTTTGAATAGGCTGTGACTGTTCTAATGTTCTACTTTCTGAAGGAAATATTGAACATCTCATTTGCTAGGACCGTGATAGCGAACCTATGGCACGGGGTGGCACAGAGAGCCATCTTGCTGGGCACACATGCTGTAAGCCAACTTACCTCCAGCTGAGTATGCACATGCGATTGAACATGCATGCATGCGCTATTGCTGAGACCCAGCTGGTCTTTGGGCATCCGCTGTGCATGCACATGATTGCAGCTGGTCTTTGGAGCTCTCCTGTGCATGCACACACGATTGCTCATGTGTGCCTGAGTGCCTGCACGCAGCTTGCAGCATGTGTGCATTGCACATGCAAAAGCTGCATGCATGCACAGATGGTGCAGTTACTCATGCAGCACATGTGGAGGATCCGCAAGCAAATGCAGATGGCATGCGCAAAGCATGTACTTTTAGGCACTCGGTAAGTAAAAGGTTCGCCACCACTGTGCTAGGAGTTAGATGTGAATGAATATTAAAGATTTATTTGAATTGAGATGATTAGAGTTTTATGTTACTCCAGGGGCATCAAACTCTATTTCATTGAGGACCACATTCAGGGTTGTGTTTGATCTTGGAGGTGTGTGTGTGTGTGGCCAGGGTCACTCATGCTGGGGACACTTATAGTGACCTGAGTGCTATGCCAGTGAAAACAGGCTTCCGAGCTGCCAGTTTCTTCAGAAGGGAACTTCCTCGACAACTAAAGTCAACCCAGAGGAGCCCAAAGGTAGACCAGAGGATACAGGCTGGAAAGACTGTAGCTGTCCTACTCAGCAAGTCCTTCCCTGGAGGACTTGCTGAGTAGGACAGCTCTTTTGCTATGTGTAAGCCCTCTGATCCCCATGGACTGAAGCAACTGATGTCCGGAAGATAGAACTAACAAATGCTGGCCAATGGATGCTGGGCGGAAATCCATGAATGGAAGCTGGGGTATGATTGTGAATGGATAGAGGGTGACTGAGAGTGCAGATGGATGGTGTGGACTATCCCAGAGTGGATGTAGACCGCAGTGGGCTGTATGTTTATGAGTAGGCTATTTCTTGGGCTATTTTCCATCCAGCTGTGCAGTTTATTGGAGGTTTGTATGTGACACTAATAAATATTGTCGTAGGCACATGAGCATAAAGAATAGTTGTTCCTTGGTAGAAGGGTTCCTACATGCAAATTTGTTCCATTTACAGTATATGTTTTCTGAAGTGTTTGATGCCCATAAGTGATGCCAATGGAAGAGTATATTGGTAGCTCAGGTATAAACTTTGGTGTTCTTGATGGTCTTTGAGCTTGGTTATTTTCTTGCAGATGTTTCATTACCAAACTGGGACAATTGAGTGGGGTTTGTTCTTATTTTATATATAGGCAATATAGATTTATACACAGACTTACCAGCACAATGGAGTCCAAATTTGTTGTTGTTAAGTGAGACGTTTGTTAAATGAGTTTAGCCCCATTTTACGACCTTATCGCAGTTAAGTGAATCACTGCAGTTGATAAGCCCCAGTTGTTAAGTGAATCTGGTTTCTCCGTTGATTTTGCTTGTCAGAAAATCACAAAAGATGATCATTATGACCTTGGGACCCAGCAACGGTCATAGATATGAACCAGATGCCAAGCATCTGAATTTTGATTGCATGATTATGGGGATGTCGCCAAAGCTCATATCTGTGAAAATCTGTCATAAGTTACTTTTTTCAATGCCATTGTAATTTTGAACGATCACTAAATGAACTGTTGTAAGTTGAGGACTATCTGACTAGTGGTTTGTCCTGTAAGTATTGCTAGGAGTGTTCTTGGTGGTTCCTTGAATAGGCTGTTGTTTATTGTTAGGCTGCTAGAATTTTTTAGAAACGAAAAAGCAAGCATAGACAAATGGTTAACAAATAGACTTGCTATTAGAGAAAAGTGGGAAGTTTAAGATGAAATCAAGAGAACAACTGACCAGAGAGATTTAATTTTCAATAATTCTCATATGCATAACTCAGAAAAAGTTTTAATATAAATGAAAGGTATCAGGAATAGAATGTGAAAAATAGAATTTGAAAATGAATTATGTACACAAATGATGAACTTGTGATTATTAAAATGTATACAGTTTTTGTTGAAATTTGAAATTGAGGAAGAGCAAATTAAAGAATGTATAGTAATATGGGCAAAGAATTTTGGTTAGAATATTCAAATGGATCAATGGGAGATTATGGTCAAAAGATCTGAAGCTCACATTATCTTACAATGTAATAGAAAACTTTTTTAAAATGATGTATCATTGGTATATGACACCAGAGAAATTATCTAAGATGTGTAATGGTATTTCTTTTTTTTTTCTCAAATACTTTTTATTGTTTTGTTTTTATCATACAAAACCTTGCGTAAACAGCATGTTATTGGGTGTCATTCCTTTTTATACAATCAAATTCATATTGAACATATTTAATACAATTGCTTCTATTATTTAGTTAATCAAAACTTCACTTTATCCATGTTTATCCATGCCCATCCCTATTTTCTACATATTCTTTCTTTTATTGCAAATAATATCTTGCTCCACTCAATTAATTTTACCCCTTTATAGTATTTTAATAACTATAATAAAATAAAATAACCCACTTTTATCCCTTTATAAGCATTGTTCTATTACATATGTCACATTATTAGTCATTATGCATTACCCTACATATATTGTACAAGTCTAATAATAAAATCATATTCAGTCTTATTTAAATTCCAACGTTGCCTAGTATCATTTTGTATTAATCATCAATTTCTAATATGCACCCATTAGCTTTCACAGACTCCATGAATCTAACTGTATTATATGTATTCATTCTAATTTACAATTTTTCTTTATTCAATTCTTAATTTTTCTAATAATAATAGTAAAGATAGCATACTTTTCATCATGTTCTAATCATCTCATATTACTTATATTATTAATCATGTGCATTACTTTCTTATATATATAGATCTAATAATAAAGTTCATATTCAATTTGTAGTATCCTTAATCACCCACATTGCATTACATTTCACAGACTTTATAAATCTAACAATATTATGCATATTGATTTTAATTTACCATTTTCCTTTGTTAAATTCTTAATCATACTATCCCTTCTGGAATCAAATATTTTATTTCACCCCATTTATTTAAATTCCTTTATTTATTTTTTGGCTACTAATTGCGCTCTGCTCCCCCCCCCCTCCCGTCCCCCCCCCCGCATATCCATCATCTCTTATCCTCCTTCATATTTCCCCCATGCCTGCTCTTACTCCCTTCTCTACCCTGGCCTGTTGTTTGTTTTCCCTAAAATCTATTCTTATCCCTATCTCTTCTCCAGCCACAAAATCTGGTTTCTTCAGTTTCAGTTTCTTTTTTAATGCTCCTATAGTATCCTCTCCTTGTTCTGTTTCATCTATCATTACTTTTAACATTATCCCCTGGAGTCTATATTTTGAATCCTTTTGTACTCCTGATTGAGTCACAACTTCTGTTTCCATCTCTACTTCTTTGTTTATTTCCTTTTCTTCTTCTTGTGCGACTTGACTGGTCATCTCTTTATATTGTACAGTTTCTATTTTTTCCTCTGTGGTATCCAAATTGCCCTTTGAATCTTTGCATCCTGTTTTCCACCATTCTCTTACCTCTCTAATTAGTGATGCCATTTCCTCCCAGTTCTTTATTTCTTGTTGAAATTGTTCATCAAATTACCATTGTATCCATCCAGTGTTTGTCCAGTGGTCCAATCCCCAAATAGTCCAATGTTGTTATTCAAGTCAATTATTAAATCAGGTCCCAAAGAATCCAAAACCCTTTTTAATCCACTTTTATAGCTCGGTCTTAATATCAAATAGTATCAACTTCTTCAAAGGGTAACCTTTTCTTTCTTTTTAAGTCTTTTTAGGTTTCAGATGTAGTATACTTCTTTTGGCAGCAGATGGCAGTATTAAATCCAGTTCCAATATTTAAGTGGCTTTTTACTTTTTAAGTCCTTCCCCATGCTTCCAAAGTATTAATTTTTAACATCCATGATTCCAGCACCAAGTGCCTATTCACAACGATGTTTCAATCAATTATACAACCAAATTTCTCTATTTTTAGTAAAATGATGTAATAAGTCTTTCTGGTTTTCTTAGGGCTTTTTTCCCATCTCCCCCTTGTTAGTTCACTGCTTCTTCCCAGATCATTGGAGACACTTTCTTTAAATAGTCTTTTGGGGTTACGATCAAAGTAGCAAAAATTCTTCTCACACAGCTCCAGGCATTGCTCAAAATTCCGCTCCTGCACTCATCTTAGGTGTCCTTGTTGGTTACCGCAGCTCTGGGCAGCCATTTTGGCTGCTTCTTCGTCCTGCTGTGGCATAGAGGGAATTATGCTTGTGGGATCACTAGGAGAGTCATGCACTCTCCCTGACCACCCCAGGCACTCCTCCTTGGCTTCGGCACCCCTACAGGACAACTTTGGGCCCCCAGGAGGGCCCACAAGTGGGGGAAGTCTAGAACAAAGGTGAAGCGACCCATCTTTGCTTCTAGGAGCATCACGACAGAACCGGAAGTCATAACAGTATTTCTAATCACTATCGGATATGTGAAAAACTTGAAGGTATAGTTTGACATACATGGTAGACTCGTGAAAAAGAAAAAAATCCCACCCATAGATACAATATATATGGTGATGCAAAGAATTTTTAAAAATAACATTTCAAATGAAACTGGAATTTTCCTTATTAGGACTTATAGACAGTCACTAGAAAAGGCTCATGGACTATTATTTTTATATATTGTAACTGTAATGAGGTTTTTTTTTGTCAAATGTGCAAAAATCAGGAAGTCAGTGCAATTCAAATGAATATAAAGATTTATTGCAAACTTATGCTCTCTATAAGAATCTGGACTACTTACAGTTAAAGCAAATAGGCAGTAAATAAGAGTCAATGAAATTCAAGGCAGGCTAGACTTAAATCTCTTCTTGTGGGCAGGAAGGGACTCGAGACTGAGGACACATTTGATCCCTCCTTCAGACTTTGCCTGGTCATCTCCTAGAATTATTATATGCGCAAAGTCAGAAGATATAATTATACTGTATATTAGAAAGACCTTGAGAGTCAAGGCAAAGAAAGGCTACCTAGGAACTGGTCAGATAAGAAAGGGCATAGTCTACATAATGATTGGAGGAGAAAGTTGTTGAGAAGAAACCTGCTTTTGCTTCTTAGGCTGTAAAGGAGATGATGGGATCTTTTGTGCTTTCAGACTTGCAGGATTTTGATAATGTAGTCTTACAATAAAGTAGAGCTGGCTTATCAGGTCATGATTCCTGTCTGGTAACTCTGAAATGGCTGACAAAATTAAGTCTTATATGTCTGATAGCAAGTATCTGTTCTCCTAGAGCATCATAAATAATTTAATTAGATGGAATCCATAGATGTGTTTATTAATTTTAAATTAACCTGAGTTGGACACAAATTTTTAGCAATAAAGAGACATTAGAGATGTGAATTATATAATTTTGGTGTTAAGATTCCCATCCAATCAGATTCAGCCATTCCTCTTTTTTTTTCTTGTTGCCATGGCACCCTCCACTGGTTCTGTAGTGACAGTTAAACAGTCAACAGGAAAATAATACCTTGTTTATTATAATCTGTGGAGGAGAATCCTTCCAAAGACCCCCCAGATGGAAAAGAGAGGGGGTTGCAGAGAATTGCCTTTAGAAGGTGTTTTTGTCCAGTGGAGAATTTGGAAGGTCGTCTGAAATGACAGTTTCAGTAAGAAAAGGAAGCCTTAAAGCTTTATGACTTAAGCAGTGACACTCAACTGGAGTTAGGTCACAATCGTGTTAATATTCCACACCATGCATGTCTTTGATGATGCAGAGAAATAACCAGAGGGAACAAAGAGTACTTGGAAGAGCACCAACCCAAGGAAAGCCAGCCCTTTATCTACACAGTGCAGTCTAGTACTCCAGCCGTGAAACTCCCTCTTGAAGGATAATATGACAACCAAGAGGTAGTGGCAGAGAACAATATTCTCCTTTTTTCATTCTAATTACTCTTTCATTATAAACATGAAACATGGGGGGAAAGGTAGAATACAAAACTAGAAAAGGAGAAAGGAAAAATAAAAGAAAAATATTGGACAAAAGGAGAACATATCAGTAAATAAACAGTTTTCAATTAGAATGAATGAGAAGTTCAGGATTTCATTAAGGAATTGATTCAATTAACTACGTGAATGGAGTATATTAGGATTTTTTAAAAGCAGCATATTCTATAAAAATCTAAACAAGATGTTAATATTGGTACTGTTTACTACAATTCATTGGAGAAGTGCATATAATTGTGCAGAAGAGAAAAAAAATCTAAATATTCTTAAAAATTGCTCAACTTCAAATTTAATTGTTAAAACCTGATGGATAAAAAACAAAAGGGTTATAAGCATTTGAATTTTTTCTGATGACAGTATTAAAATCCATGTCTCCCTTTCTAATAACTATATTTCTCTTAGAGTGTGCTGCATAAAATATAGGAGAGATACATTTATATCATTTGGTGTCTTAATGTATTTTTTTTTTATTTCTTTAAGGGTACCCAAGGAAGAAGTATAAAAAAGCAAAGTATAAACATTTTCAGGGATTGGATTTCTAGGTTTAATTATTCAGATTAGAATTCTATGTATGATGAAGTTCTATAACTATCTTCATGTTGGGTGAAAAATACTTTCCTACTTGAAAGCCAACATGCCTATTGCTTAGGTTAGTGGTGGTGGTGAACTTTTGGCACACATGCCAGCGATAGCATGCAGAGCCCTCTCTGTAGGCATGTGTGCCATCAACCCACCTCAGCTCCATCACATTTCTCTTTGCAGTTTCCCTACAAATGACAAAACAAAAGCTCATTGAAGAAAAAGTTCTCACGTTTTGCAGAGCTGCTGGTGTTGGGATGCTCCACCTCCCACTGGCCAGCTGGTTTAGAGCGCTCACCTGCTCACGCACACCGAGCCAACTGGACTTGCAATTTATACCGCACATGCATGCTGGCCAGATGGTCTTCTGGTGTCCGGCGAAAGTGCGCAAAAGACAGTTACAAATAGAATTTCCACCACACTTTCATCAATTTGGGCAGGCAGTACCAAAAAGATTCAGCATCACTAATTAGGTTGTAAGGATACAAAAATGTTGGATTATTCATTTCCTTATTTCTTATTTTGGTGAGCATCACTCACAACAATCAAGTATTCTTATGATTGCAAGTAAATTTTCCATGAGGGAAGGACAGAGCAACTGATGATCAATGAGTACAGGGAAATGTCAACTGCTGGAAAAAAGACAGATTTGACCAAAAATCTCTGAATGAGATTCTCTACCACATCACAGAATTAAATTGTGACCAGTCGAATGTGGACGTGGTGGAAGAGCGAAGCGGGCGTCGGCTCAGTCTGATGCGAAAGCGGGATGGAAGGATAAGCCCTGGC
>JAEANM010010488.1:0-15770 GCA_017656035.1 Myanophis thanlyinensis
TTTTCAATTGCAGCACACATTTCAAACGTTTGCTGTGAAATAACGTGCAATGATACGAACCTCCCACTAGCACGACTAGATGCAGACTGAGCAGCGGACACACAGACCAAAGATAGCCGTGCTAGCTCCGCCCCTTCTTGCTACAGATGAAAACGTAATCTATTTTGTGGATAGCTCTCGTAGTTTAGAATGATCTTTGAACACAACCAGTGATGGCTTCTTCAGCAAATGCATTTGAAAGTAGTCAATTCATTGCAGAAAAGGATCTTGTTATTTCCATGTACATGTATGCTATAACAATCTATTCATTGTAGTGAAGCTTGCACTTCACAAATTCCCACTGGGCCATATACTCTGAAAATTATTGGGAAGGAGGTGTTTTGCAATTTCCATGGTTAAGCATCAAAATGGTAAACCTGATGTTTGTAGGCTCCTGCTTCTGACTGTCGGCTGCTTGCAGTTTGGCAGTTCAAATCCCACCAAGCTCAAGGTTGACTTAGCCTTCCATTTTTCCAAGATGGGTAAAATGAGGACCCAAACTGTCGGGGGGCAATATGCTGACTCTGTAAACCATTTAGACAGGGCTGTAAAGCACTATAAAGCGATATATAAGTCTAAGTGCTATTGCTATTCCACATTAAACATCACAATGTCATTCCCAAATTCAGGTTCTGCACTCTAGAAACTGTCAGTTTTTGGGCCTGTGTCCAAGCAAGAAAATGTTCTATATTAATGGAAAAGGAAATATTAAATAAAGATGGAAAATGAAATACTTGCATGTTATTATGATTAATATGAATTGTATGTTGCTTCAGAACAATTATGTTAAGACATGCAATGAAATAAGGAGGACATGTCAAGATAGGATAAATTATATTTGTTTTCATTGGGGAGATTTTTTGTGATAAATATAAATGTATGACTATGGATGATGTTTTGATTTCAAACAATATCTATTTTGACAATTGATGTATCATACAAGCAATGGTAGAAAAATATATCTCGATTTATACAGCAGAGAAAATGCAAGAGTTAAATGCAAAGTTGCTTAAGATATTGTTTTATTTATTTTATCTCACCTTTATTATCTTTATATAAACATATGTAGTACTCCTTCCTCCTCCTATTTTTCCAACAACACTAACCCTGTGAGATGGGGCTGAATAAAAGTGACTGGCCCAATGTCATCCAGTTGGCTTTCATGCCTAAAGTGGGACTAGAACTCACAATCTCCTGGTTTCTAGCCTGTTGTCTTAACCACTAGACCAAGATGTACAGGAATGCGGATTAGAATTGCCTGATTTGAAGTAGCATCTTTCAACCTGCTATTTGGTTTGGATGAAAGAGTGGGCACTGTTGAGAAATGAGAAAATTTCAGAAGAACACAACCTGTGAATGGCATGGCTTTCTATGGTATGGTAAAGATAAGGCTAATGTACCCTTTTAAAAATCACTATACTGTATTAAAAGGTAAAGGTTCCCCTCACACATATGTGTTAGTTGTTCCTGACTCTAGGGGGCAGTGCTCATCTCTGTTTCTAAGCCGAAGAGCCAGCACTGTCTGATGTCAATTCTGTGGTCATGAGTCAGCATGACTAAATGCCAAAGGCGCAAAGAGCGCTGTTTCCTTCCCATTAAGGTGGTCCCTATATTTCTACTAGCATTTTTACATGCTTTCGAACTGCTAGATTGGCAGAAGCTGGGGCAAGTAACGGGAGCTCACTCCGTTACACGGCGTTCGAACCACCAAACTGCTGGCCTTTCTGATCGACAAGCTTAGCATCTTAGTCACTGAGCCACCGCATCCCTGCCATATTAAGAATATGAAATAGATATAGACCCAGACTGTGCCCAAAATGCCTATATGGGTCTCCACACAAGAAACAAGTAAAGAGGAATTGTTAAGCTATCAAGAGTTGCTAGAAAAAAAGCATGGCAAATATAAGATAAAACCAAAAGAGTAACTGGCTGCAGAAAGGATTTAGTTTGGGGCAGTTTTCACACACAATAATAGAAAGATGTAAAGTAATAAGAGAACATTTGGAATTGAACAGTGCAAGACAGAATTTGAAATTGAACTATGTACAAAAGATGAATACATAATTGCTAAAATGTATTTTGTTCCTATTTGAAATGGAAGGACAAGTGAACAAGAATATGATAAAAATGGGCTTGCATAGTTTTGCTGGAAAAAGAAAAGTATGAACTTGTGATTTTTGAGTTTGATGATCAGAAATGGTACACTATGAAAAGAAACTAATTATGAGGAGTAGAGGAGATGGATTGACTATATTCAACGGAAATATCAGATGAAGAATATGAAAATAACTTTTGAATGAAGGGGATTTATTGTTTCTTACTTAGATTTTGAAATTAATATGGGGAATTGGATAGATAATTAGTTAATCGGAGTTTTGCTTGCTATGGACCCTGACACTAAGGAGTAGAAGACCTTCTCAAGTTTGAAGAGAGACCTGGGGAGGGGAGAATAGGCAATTTTTCTACCTATGGACCTGTTATTTTTAATGTACTGGTGGCCTGATGTAATAGTGTGTGGGACTGACTTTGGGAGACGGAGGAAAAGAGATGGTAACTAAGGAACAATCAAATAAGAAGTGTACAGTTGGCAGGTGCATAGGGGCAGAGAAAGAAACTCAAAAAGGAAACTGCGTAACTTATCAGGCTGTAAAAGAGATGACAGATTTGTACTTTCAGAACTCATACTTGCAAGATTCTTTTAACATAGCCTTACAATAAAGTACAATTAGCTCATGTGGTCATGTTTCCTGTCTAGTTTACCTGGGAAGGCTGATATTAAATGGGGCCCTTTGGCCTCAAAGGATTACATATCCCTTGGTGAGCATTTGAGAACCTCTGTTTCAAAAGGCAGCTTGAAAGCAACTCAGGACTAAATAATTGAACTGTTTTCTGAAATTGCAGTGCCTATAGTTTTGCTTAAGGACAATAAAATGCAATTCATATCAAATCCCTTAGCTTAATTATGGGGTAAGAAAACGTGGCTTATGAATCTTTTGACCTTGAGTCTTTTTCTAAATCTAGACTATGATTATATTTATTCACTGATACTCCTTCTGCTGTTGATTGGCTACAATTAAAAATACTAGCAAAATCTGTAAATTTAAATAAGGGAATAAAAATAAAATTAATTCTTCCATAAGGACACTCTGCTATGTCCATAGTATAGAATCAAAGTTTAAATCCTTTAATTAATCCTTGTCATTCCCCACCCATTTCTAATGAGAAATAAAAACCAGATATATTTGTTTCATAGTGAGGAAATTATTATGTTAAAGCCAACTTCCTTAAAATTGACTTTGCATACCTTTTGTTGAAAATTAACATTATAATGCTATGGAGAAAGAGAAAGATACTGCCAACATTTAATTTCTTTGCCAGTTAATGAGTTGTTCTAAACAATTATCAAGGTGAGGTAAAATGGAACAAATAAAAACAAACAGGAAAATCCATGAACAAAATGCATTAAAACCTAATGATGAATATAAAGTAGGGAACAGCAAAAACAAAAAAACCCTGGTATTTATGCAAAAGAGATGAAAAATCTGTCAGCAGACAGTAAAGGAAGCCAGCAGATTCATTTTTAAAAGGTCCCTAATGATTTACTGTGCAATGAAAAAGGAAAAGCAAACCATTCCAGATGAAGAAAAAAGACATGTTGATTTACAGTTCAAAAATCTAAACTGGCCAATACCATCAGGAGGCTCAACTGTAAAATCATTTTAAAAAATGAACAAGCTTTCAATTCCTTACAACTATGCTCCTTTGTCAGGGGGAAGAAGTAGAAAAAAATTAAAATAGTCCAATCGTGGCCAAAAAGTCTGCAGACTGAGATGAAAATGATTATTTTCTTTATCTGTCTTTCTTCTGCCCTGCTGTAAATTAGATATAGATCATTCTTTTTATAAAATAAAGTGGAAGATGTAATATTAATAATAGTGCTATTATTGAATAGTATCAATAATGTTATAAACAGAAGTTACTAATGACACATCGGCAGGAAAACCAATCAAGCTCAGACAGCATCAAACACTCAACAGTTCAACCTTGAGCTACAGATATTCTCTCTCTTTTCCTTTTCTTTTTTTTTGGGGGGGGGAGGGGGGGTAAGGATAGCATGCACACATGATTAAAAAAAATTAAATGCAGAAAAGAAAGAAGGAACTGAGTTGACTCTGAAAATATGAAAATACAAAGTTAATGTATTAAAATTAGGTAGCTCTGAATCTAAGCACAGTTCAGAATACAAATTTGATTACCTTGCAATAAATTAGCTCAAACTTGGCAACTTCAAGGTGTGGATTTCAGTTCCCAGAATTCTCCAACCAGCAGCCCGCTGGAGAATTCTGGGAGGTTTTTAAGTTGCCAAGCTTAAAAACTGAAGGAGAATTGAAAGTTGTTTCTTGTTTTTAACCTATTATTTATTTTCAGTATATTAATTTTCTGTTATCAATATTCTTCATTCTTTACCATCAGCTTAAAAAACGCAAGTGTACATAAAACTTATGTGATGATTTATACACTGTATGGGTGAATCAATAAAAACATGCATGTTAATTAATTTAAAATGTGTATGTTCTTTTCCAGGCACAGAAATTTGCTTAATGGACTCGCAAATCAGGATTAATTTATATGATATATGGACAACCCAGAATTTCATCAAATATTATTACACAGTTCCATCTCCCATTTAAATGAAAAGATAGTTTGTAGTAATAATAGTTTAGTATGTAATGCCATACTAAACAAACAATATCCATCTGTGTTAGTTTATTTCAAATGACCAGATATTAAAACCAAAATCACATCTTCATATCCTATTTAGAGACTTAGCAGTCTTGTCATTACTGAATTGGGGAGGAATTAGGGCTTTATATCTGGCAAGGATTTTTTTTCTTGACACCTACAGTGTTTTCCATTCTTGTTCATCTTCCCAATCTTTTAATCCAATCTATCTGGGAAAAACATGGCATAGTAAATGGAGACCTGGAAAAAAGGATGGGACACTGAAAGGAAGACTCAAAGAAATGTTTGGGGATCAGGCCAGAATTTCAGTTTAAAATATTAAAATTAACAGAAAGTACTAGAAGGTTTAACCTGGACTCCACTTTTAAAAATAATGACTTTTCAATAAAAATTAGAACAAGGAAATATTGCTTAGTCAAACCACCTCTGGGGAAAATGAGGTTACCACATGAGAACATTTTCATACTGTTTATTTATTATAAATGCTTGATATATGAGAGGATTGCAGGTGCATTCTTGCTGTGCCAGTATTTTCCATTTCCATGACAGGAAGGCAGAAAAGTATTGGCACTTGTTCCATCGCTCAATGACCGGAATAAAGCACAGGCAGGAAATTCCAGGACTCTGAATGTTTCAGAATTTTCAATTTTGCACATTGATGGATTTTCAAGACAATCTATTTCAAATTCTTAGAAAAGCAACTTCCTTTCTCCTTGGGGAAACACACACACACACACACACTTCACAACAAGAGTTCATTCTTAGCAATAAACAATAATACTGTGCAATAGAAAGTTGGACCATAAGGAAGGCCGAGCGCCAAAGAATTGAAGCCTTGAACTATAGTGCTGGAGAAGATTCCTGAGTCCCTTGGACTCCAAGGTGATCAAACCAATCAGTCCTAAAGGAGATCAACCCTGACTGCTCTTTAGAAGGCCAGATCCTGAAGATGAAACTCATATACTTTGGCCACCTAATGAGAAGGAAGGACTCACTGGAGAAGAGCCGAATGCTGGGAACGATGGAGGACAAAAAAAAAGGGGAGGGGAAAGCAGAGAATGAGGTGGGTGGATGGAGTCACTGAAGCAGTTGGTGTGAGCTTATATGGACTCCAGGAGATGGTAGGAGACAGGAAGGCCTGGAGGAACATTGTCCATTGGGTCATGATGGGTTGGACACAACTTCGCAACTAACAACTGTGCAATAATACTGTGTAGTGCACAATTTGGGATTGGTGGCATATTTTCACACAATCTCACTTTCCTTATTCATTCTCCCTCTCTCTGCCACACACACAGTTTTAAAAATACAATGGGAATGTTGTTGCCCCAGTCTCTAATAATTCTTTTTCAGACAATCTACATGGACTGTGGGTTTGTCAGCCAGTCCTTTCTTCCAACATTTACTGCTTTAACTTCTCAATCTTGAAAAAGTCTTGCCACATGAACTTGAATTATTCTAATTAAGATTTCCTCCTGGGTTACGCACATTTATCATGTCTGTTCATCAATGGACTAAGAAACAGCTACACAAGTACTGCATTATAAGATGCTAATAGTGTAGTATCAAATATAAGCACCAGTTTACTGCAAGAAACAAAGCAACTCATGTACAAGCATGACTGCAATTATAACAATGCCTTGGAAACAAAATCAACAAAGAAGAAAAGAGTCACTGCACACCACCAAAATAGAGGATCAGATTGGAAAATAAGATTGGCATGCCAAGATCGGATACAAGCATGATAAAAAAAATGAAAGAAAAGAAGCTACGTGTGAGAAGACCCGAGAATATTTTATCAAGAAATATTACCTAGAAATTAGAGAGATGAAGAAAGAACCGGAACTAATAAAGCAGCAATTAACACCTACAGTCAAGATTAGGACATATAAGCTCAAACTGCACAGTGTAAGCAGAATCTAATTTCAGTCAAATAAAAAATGTTTCCACCAATCCATCAATGGACAGACTGTAATGAACCCTTGCCAAAGAAGAAATAGTGCATTTCTGGGTCCAGCTATGGGACAACCCAAAATGATATACCAAAAATAAAGCTTGGATAAAGGATATGGATAAAAAAGAACCTGAAATGAAAGAACATAGTAATGGCAGAAATGGTGAAGAAAGGGGCAAGAAAAATTAGGTCAAATAAATACCTTTGGGCAAAAACATCAAATCCTGGCTAACCATCTGGCTGACTAATGCAGTGAACCTTAATAATACTACCTATCCCATTCCAAGGAACAGTACCTAGTTGTGATCCAGTAATGCTAAAAGCTTTGTTGAACTGTTGCTACCGTATCAGACACGTCTTATCTGAAAAGTCAGACTAAATGCATTCAACATGATGAGAATACACAGTGCAGATTTCATGCCAGGTCTCTCACCCAGATTAACAAGATTCACATGGTCTATGGAGATTCTCAGTCTCCATGTCATGGTTATGCCAAAGGTGCTTTTTCAAGAAGGATTCGGACTTTCTGGTTTTCCTTTGAATATGTTTCGCTTCTCATCCAAGAATTCAGCTATTATAGCTGAATTTGGAAGCTTCAGGTTTTTTTTACAGAAATAAGTAAAAAAAAGAAGTTATTATTTTATGTATTTAAAGGAATTTGTATAATTGCTCACTCACTCTCAGTGACTCTGAGTGGCTTGCAAAAAAACCCAATATACAAACAATAAAAAACCACCACCACCTCTACCCTTACTGGTGACAACAATCAGTCAAACAAGTCACTTGGAATACTCCAATCCCAGCTCTGGGTTCCCCAGGTCCATTGGCAAAACCAAATCTGTAGGGCCTTGTAAAAGAGTGTCAAAGTGGGTGGGGTACCAATCAAAATCTCTGCAAGGGTGTTCCAAAGGGAGGGAGTATATCAACAGTTTGGAAAATTTTTAAATCAAAGATAAATGGTGGACACATAATTAAAACTATTAAAATACCTGATCAGTCCTGGTTATTCAATAAACAGCAGGAATGGAACTTGAGAACTTGGATAGGAAGATAAGAAAACTAATAACAACGTGCCATGCTTTGCATCCCAAAAGTGATACTGATCGACCGCATTTGCCAAGTTAAAGGGGGTAGAGGAGTCCTCCAGGTGAAACATATTATGGAAGAAGAAAAACAGGGTCTGAATGACTGTATTAAGAAAACCTAAGAATCCTTGCTGAAGGAAGTTAATTGAACAAAGTTCTTGAAAGCAACAAGGGTAAAGGCTGAATATAGAAAAGAAACAAATGAAAACAAATTTGTTGATTGAAAGAACAAGTTAATGCATAATCAATACTTGAAGGATATAGAAGGAAAAGCTAATATAAAAACCATAAACACAGGAGAGTTTAAAAAGCTGGACTTTATTTTAGCGGCTCAGCAAGCTTTGCCAACTATTTGCTTGAAGGCAAAATTTTAACATGTAACAAACACTAAATGTGTTCGCTTTTGTAGTGAAAAGGATGAAACAACTGAGCATTTGAACAGTGGCTGCAGTGAAATGTCAGAAACTAATTACAAGCAGCATCATGACCGATTTGACAGAATGATTCATTGGAAACTTTGCCAGCGGTTCGGATTTAAATGTAGTAAAAAATACTGGGTTCATTAAGTTGAGGTTTTGGGAAATAAGCGGGTTCAGATCTTATGGGATGTTATGCATCTTGTTTATAACATGGCTGACATCAGTTATTGAAAAGAATCTGATTCACTGATGTTGCTAAGAACAAAATTGAATGCATATAAAAAAATAAATCCATTGTTATATGATTGGAGCCTTGGTGTACCTAAAGGACTTCTTCGAAATCTGGCAAACTAGAATTTATCAGGCCTGAGCACCCCAATCTTACAAAAATATCCACCCTACTTGGAACAGCCTATATTCTTAGACACTACTTTAATAATTCTATAGTTATTAAGTTTCCATTGGCCCTTTGACTGTGAATCTAACTGTAGATTACCCGTTCATAATACCTATGCCAGATCCTTGGGAAGGATTCTAAAAATGCCTAATCCAGTATAAATATCTGGCTGAATGTGCAATGAGTCATAATAATAATACATTATTGGAATATTAAGCTTTATTGAATGTTTAACAATTGTGAATTTGTGTCTTCCTTTAGAAAAGAAAATCACCTAAAACAACTTACCACACAAAGATGATTATTTCCCTTAAAATTTCATTTGTACAGCATCAGAAACACTCCTGTACAACTCTTGTATATTCCAATAATTCTATATAAGACTCAACAGTTCCACTTGTAACACGTTTAAACACTCAATTTTATTTCAGTATTTTCAGAATAATCAGATCATCATGATTCCTTTGGTTTGTTTAACAGAAATTTAACAAACTGTGCTAGGACTTCATCGTTAAAACCTTTTACATCATTATTTTCTATTGATTCATACAAGGGCTTACTTTCGGTGCCCCAACAAATGTTCCTTCTTGGATTATTTTGGTCAGCCTCAACAGTTAAAGCCAAGGTGTTTAGCTGGTAACAAAAAAAGGCAAAATATTTTCCTTCGAAAATCACAGCCTGGGATACAAACGGCCGAGTCACATCATCCTCACTCCAGAATCCTGAGAAAGAAGAAAAGTCACTTATCATAAAATATTTCTCTACCAACAAAAAAGTGAATTTTCAAAAGCACTACAAACTAGGGTCTCTGGGATATTGGACTGGAAGGCTAAAAAAGTTATAAGCAAACAGAGACATGACTATAGAATACATGTACAATTTCTCAAAAGGATGCACCTTCCCCTTGGATCACACATCTGCTGCCACCTGCAGGTGCCAGTAAAAATGTATTTAACAAGCTGCAGACTTTCTGAATTTGCGGTGATCAAAACAAATCATTCTGCAGTGCAAGATAATCACACAGTACAAAGTGTTATTGTTGCTTCAAGAAGAAACAGCTGCAAAATTGGAAACCAGTAGAAGTACATGTTCAAGATATGTTCCTGATTTCACAATCAGCCATTATGTGTCTGAGATCTGCATAATCCATTTGTCCAACATTTAGAACCATATGAATTCTTTTACAGATGTCCAAATCCACAAATTAAAGTGTATATTGACATAATTTTCTAAATGTTCAATTTGTAAAGGAATTTAGCATTTTCTGGGATAATTGTAAGGATTTGTTGAATTGCCTTCAATAGATGGCATAAATCAATAAAAGAGAACAGGTACATTTGTTTAATTACTGACAAGGATTGACAAAATGATTCCATTAAAAAACAACTATTCTGAGTTGGAACAGATTAGTGGGAGCGCTCAAATTCTGCTCTGAATATTCTGGTATAAGAAGAATGTAACAAGCTTGAAGCATTTACAATATAGCCAGAAGACTATCAGTTAACTTCCAATAAAGCTAGAGCCTGAGATTTTGGGATGGAGAGAGAAAAATCTCAAGCTCAAACTAGACTATATATCTGACTTAAACGGTTCTGATATTTGATAATTTTTAAAACTTTTTAATTACCTTGGTACATTGCTTGTGCTCCAGTCCATGCAAAGAGACTTGCAACTGCATTGGCTCGATATGGAACATCAATCTGATCAGTGAGATTCAAGTTTATCAGTCTTTCTCTTTTCACCCTGTCAGGAAGCAAATGAAATTGGGTGTGCCCATAGCAGCATGGATCTGATATTTGAGAACCTAAACCCAAAAGAGATTATTTTAAATAATTTTCTATACAAGGTCAGAAAATGATAGGCATAGTTGATAGCAGTTCTACATTTTGGTATATAGTTCAATTTCACAGTCATGTACTTAAATTTGTCTTCCAAAAACTGTATTAAGAAGCTCTTAAATGTTAAATCAGAAAGATATATAGATACAATGACACCTCTGCTCTGCCATCCATTAGCAGAGATGGCTAAATTGGCTGCTTTAACTAAAAAAAATATATAAAGATAATATAAAAAATATAAAACCGTTGCAGCATCCCCATGGTCATGTGATCAAAATTCAGATGTTTGGCAACATTTACGATGGTTGTAATGTCCCATGGTCATGTTATCACCTTTTGCGCTCTTCTGACAGAAAAGTCAATGCCTTATTCTACTGTGCTAAAAAGAGTTCTAAATCAATGCTTTTTTTTCTTTTTCCCTTTTAATCTTCCCTTTTTCTTCAGCTATGGTACTTTGTCATTATTTTCATTTTTCTTTGTATTTTGTATTTTTTATAAAGTAATAACAATTTGGATTACAAAAAAGATACAATGACATAGTAGTCTTACCTATAAATATGTTGTTTTGATATTGTCGTTTGAACAATGGAAGTTTGTCAGGTAAATGCTGGATAACAGGAATATCTCCAGGGCCCAGGTAATCAAGAGGCTCAAACTTAAAGAAAGAAAATCACTTCAGCAAATAAAAATGATTTACCATTTCTTTCACCATAAAGAAAGCATTTAAATAATGAATTCTGTCACCTCTTATTTTCCATTTAAATATTAAGCCATTAATACCTGTTGGATTGCAGAAAGGTAGAAAGAGACAGAATTGCCTTTACCAATTACACAGAATCAGGATACTTATAGCCATGTGGTACTCTTAAAATACATGATGTGTGCATCAACTCAACAGAAGAAAGTGAGCCCATGCATAATGTTCTCTGCCTCTCATGGCTCAGCTTTTCCTTTCTGTGGTATGACCTTAATTTTACCCACAATGAACTAGGAAATACTATGAGCCACAAATGGATTCAATCGTGTTTCTGCCATTTGGATTACAAGGGCATTCCACCCTCCCCTAATCAAGACTGCTGAGGTTCGCTGAGACACCAACATCACTGTTGCTTCCTATCTCTGCCCCCCCCCCTTTTGAAATTGCTATTCTCATGCACTCTAAAAGCTACAATATGTGAAAGATCTGAATAAGGCTAGCCTCACCCACCCCTTTTCACACTGTACCTTAGCTTGGAATGTAAAAGATAGCAAGGAATCAGGAATGCCTATATTTATGCCTCCTTTTTATCACCACTGGTCAGCTGACAGGGTCTGATTCAAGTTGTGACAGTGCTTCTGTGGGACTAGAAATGCAGCTGCCCTTAGCCTGTTTTCTGCCCCAAAGAAAGTAACATTTTCTGCTCAACCTAAGGGATCACATATGGTGCTTGGCCAAGACATGCAAGCTGTTGTCCTCTTATTAGACACTTTGTATGAGGACGGAGGGAACAGGAAGTACCACAAAAATAATGATGCAGAATTTGAGACCCCAGTATAAACTAAAATTTAAAATAGCAAAGAGACTTCACAACAATAAAGATGAACTCTGAAGATACCATAAAGAGCAACATGCCTTTATATAATGTGGCTGCACTGTGCACTATATACTAAACCTGGAATAAATAACAATGAGTATCATGAGTACAATAGATATTTCTGGAAATGTTTTAAAGAGGGCATTTTTGGGTCCAAAATCCTCCCCTACAAGGAAAACTACTCATTACATGTCTCTGTAAGTTCCACTATGCTGACTATGAACCTTTACTTATAAGAGTGATTGCATTTTTTTAATGAAATGCTGAGTGTTAATATGTTCACATTCTGTAGTAAGATTTATCTGTCATTTATTTTGAAAATGTGGAAATGAAGCATAATGGAAGTTTAAATAAAACAATAAAAACAAATGGTTCAAAAAAAGAGATATTCCAATTTGCATCTACCTGCACAGAAAATATATCTTGGCAAATCTTTTTTGACTGCAATATGACTTACATTTTTTTCTACAGCCCAACAATAAATCAATCTTAAGATGACCTTAAATACTCTGGTGTTGAAAAAAACTGTTTCCTCTTATTCTGGCACCTTTCAAAGAGCCTAAAATATTTAATATGTTAGATTTTGTCTAGAAATCATGTGACTGCAATGTTATGAGAGGTAACAGAAGGACAAGGATTAGTAATGACAGCAGCAAGTTTTATTGCAATAAGGCTTTCTGCCAACTTAAGTCTGGATAGGTAGTGCTCTAATTCAGCTAAGAAGAAAAGCTGGCAGTATGATTAACAGCCCTAAGAAGGGATCACTCACTTTGCTTCCTTCTTTCCACACTTATAGTAATTGATGAGGAATTATAGGGCCAGGATTTCTATTCTTACATATTCTAAACATCTGTCTCCAGTTCAGTTTTATTCAGGAGATCTCAGCTATCAGCAGTTTATGGAAGTTCTGTTGTATTTTTAGTACATCCTAATACTCAAATACTTTTTGCAAACCTCTATTAAATTGAAAAATTGATCAGCTGTAGTGGAGCAGAGGAAAGCAAACTGACACATCTTCTGCAATCACCAATTCAACTAATAATTATCACTTAAACAAAATATTTGTACCTCTGAAAGCTGCTTTCTTATACGAATCTGACAGCGTGGCTTATCATCAATCTGAAATCTCAACGGATCAATCCTGCCTCGCCGGTGTCCTCGGGGAACCACTGTCTCCCCACGCAACCAATAGAAATGAACATCTGGCTGAAAGTCTGAAATAGTAAGACTGAGTCTAATCAGGATGTTCACATAGATAATAGACGATGTAGTGCATATATTATTTGAATGTCAATTGTGTAATAAAGGAATCAATATTTTGGACCACACAATAGACAAATGGCCTGTGATCCTTATATTAAAACAAACATTTAATATGCATACATACAATTCAGACCTTTATTTGAACAAAAACGGCACAATTGGGAACTGCAAACGTGGATCTGATTAGTGTAAATTGTAGGAGCAACACAGAAATATGACTTGCATTTTCTTTTACTTACGTCTTCCAGCCTACTTTCTAACATATGGTCTTACTACTGTTCTTGTAGTTTATATTTTATATCCTGACACGGCTTCATCAATAAATACCATTAACAGTATAAATGCAGCATAAAAGTCAGTCATAGTAAGACAGAATACATGTGTGTAAACAAGAGGGAGGGAAGTGGAACAGTGAGGTTACAGGGGGATGAGGTCAAGAAGGTGCAGGAGTTCAAGTATTTGGGGTCAACAGTTCAGTGTTTCAGTGAGTGTGGAAAAGAGATGAGTGCAGGCGGGTTGGAATGGGTGGAGAAAGGTGTCAGGAGTGTTGTGGGACAGAAGAGTGTCAGCAAGAATCAAAGAAAAGGTGTACAAGACAGTAGTGAGACCAGCTATGCTGTATGGGTTAGAAACTATAGCAGTGAGAAAAAGACAAGAGGCAGAGATGGAGGTAGCAGAGATGAGGATGCTGAGGTTCTCTTTGGGAGTGACCGGGATGGACAGGGTTAGGAATGAGCACATCAGAGGGGCAGCTCAGGTCAGATGTTTTGGGGACAAGGTCAGAGAGGCCAGATTGAGGTGGTTTGCACATGTGAAGAGGAGGGAGAGTGGTTATATTGGTAGAAGGATGTTGGAGATGGAGCTACCAGGCAACAGGTCAAGAGGAAGGCCAAAGAGGAGACATATGGATGTGCTAAAAGAGGACATGAAGGTGATTGGGGCTAGAGTGGAGGATGCCGAGGACAGAGTTAGACGGAAAAATATGATTCACTATGGCGACCTCTAACGGGAACAGCCGAAAGAAGAATAAATGCTTCAGCCCATTCACTCAGAACGGAAGATGCCCACCCGCGATTCTTGTAAGGACATTTTCATAGTTCTTTAAAACAAGGCCGAAGAGAGAGACACACCTATGAAGGAAGAGGAGCCGAGCGCTGGGTTGAGACAAGCCAGGCGGGCTGCAAGCTTTGGCACCAGCTGGGTAATGAAAGCCGCTGGTCCCTGCTCGCTGACGCGGAAGAGTTTGGGGCGCTTCTTGCGCTGGTAGTAATGTTCCTGGAGGAGCGCTTCGCACACGAGGGAGCGGAGCTCAGCCAAATCCAAACCGCCTTTCTTCTCTTCTTCGCTTACTGACACCGAAGCGGGCAGCCCTGGCACGAAGACGGTCTTCGTGAAATGCTGGTACCAGCGGTCTGCATTTAAGGCCCACGTCTGCGGGTAGACCACATACTTGCGGCGCTGCCGCTTCCCGTATATCGCCAATTTCTCCTCCACCGTCGGCGCGTTGTGAATGCTTTTATAGTATTCCTCCCGGCGTCGGAGTTTGGCTATTTTACTCTTGGCGGTCACGGAAGCCACCACGGGAGGATACAGAGAAGCGGGAGAGGCGGCGGGCTCGTCAGAAGGCGCCGCGGAGGCCTCGCTGTGCATGAACTGCCCCAATCGAGACCCCGGCAGCCATCGGCAACGTCTGAAAACCGCCATCTTGCCGGCGGAAAACGGAACCGGAAAACCCCTGCTTCCTCCCCGCCGAACTCCCCCCCCATGATTGGTCACCGGTGCTCACGTGATCCACTTTTTTCGGTGGCCGCCCTCCGTTAAGGGCATAGGAAAGACGCTGGTGGCGTGTCGCTGCGCATGCGCGGTGTCAGCTGTCGTCCTCTTTGAATTGCAAGGCGGGGAGAGAACGAAAGAGGCGAGCGAGAGAAGCTAGTCTCTAAGGAAGCCCGGGGAGTTTACTTTTTAATTAGTTTTATGTCGCATCTTTCTTCCTAGAGCTGCAGAGAGATTACTGGTGTAATCCATACCTTATTAGCTTTGGGGAGTTGGTATTAATGAGTGTATCAGCCCTGTTAAGTTCAGCCGTGCTTGTCCCAAAAGGTGCTTTTTCTTTGAAGACATTTCGCTTCTCGCCCAAGAAGCTTCTTCAGCTCTGACTAGATGGTGGGGAATGGAAGGATTTATATTCACTGCAGGCAGCTGGACGTTTGCATTCTTTTGGTTGCAGTACTTAGATCAGTGTTTCTCAACCTTGGCGACTTTAAGATGTTTGGACTTCAACTCCCAGAATTGGGGAATTCTCGGAGTTGAAGTCCAAACATCTTTTTTTTTTTGTAAAAATTTTATTAAGTTTTCAACAACAAACAACTACACAAACAAACATATCTTTTTTTGAGAGCAGCAAGATCCCGAATTATCACTTCTCCATACAGAAATAAGCTTAATCACATATTCATCT
>JAEANM010010490.1:0-15770 GCA_017656035.1 Myanophis thanlyinensis
AAAGAAAGAAAGAAAGAAAGAAAGACATTTTCCCTGGGCCCCAGAAGAAGCCTTGTGCTTCTGCAGACCGTCCTTCAAACGGCATCCTGAGCAACAAAGCCACCGAAAGGCCCGGAGCCGCCGTGTTTGGTGGTGAGAGATAAAGAGCCCGGCCTGGCCTGCAGCCTTAACAGATGCCCTGCAAAACGGAACAGAGCGTCCTTTGGGTGCACAAACATCCCAAAACACCCCCATGGTGTGCAAAAGGAACATAATAAAAATAAAAAGAGAACCAAACAGCCCCAAGTAGCCCCAATGGGCAAGGGAAGAGGCGGCACCTTCGCCTTCTGCCCAGGGGGAAAAGCAGTGGGGCCAAAGGGAAGCCCAGGAAAGGGGCAGGAGGCAGAGGGCAGAGAAAGAAATGGGGCATTCCTTCTTCTTTTCTTTCCAGCCTGGGCTTTCGAAGAAGGAGCCGGAGAGCAAAGACTGCTCTGCATGAAGTTAACCATTTCCAATGTATTTGGGGAGCGCATGGCCGCTGGAACAAGTAACTGGGGAACTATGGATGGACAACTCAAAAGATGAGCCCTATTTTACCTTTTTTAAAAATATAAAGGAGAGGTGAGGAGTGGAGTGGACATACCAGATTGTGGAAAGTTTATGCTTCTAAAAACCAAGGTGGGTCTCGGGACCACAACACCCATCATTCCAGCGTTTTCAGAGCTGCCACAGTGACGAAGGTTATGGTGCAGGACCCAACCTGGGCCGGTCACTTGAGTCTTCCCAGCTTCTGGACTCATGCTGGAGCCCCCCCCCCTTTCTCTCCAAAATGGAGAAGCCCCAAAGCTCAGAAGAATAAACTTCCGATCCCAGTGACCGACTCAGATTGGATCCTGCAGTGGGAGACAAGGAACTGCCACGGCTGACCGGAGAGGGGGAGAGAAAGATGCTGTATGGGCCAGAAGCCAAATGCAATTTCTGGGACCCTCCAACCAAGCAGGGTTGAGAAAGATTTGTCTGGAATCCTGGAATTTGAAACAGTTCTGGGAAAAGCTTTCGGAAGTCTCCCTGGCCAAATATTTCGGTTCAGAAGTCATCCCACCAGGACAGCGGGAGGACCAGGGGACAAAGAGAAGCAAAGCTTCACCTGTGTGCCTGGTTTCTCCCCAAAGAAAGGCAGTTTCCAAGCAATCCTAGTCTGAACAGAGAACAGCACACAACCTCTACGACTAGCACTAAGTCTTTTTATCTTATGATTCCTGACGAATGGACGGTTTCCTTTGTTGTACACTGAGAGCCTATGCAACGAAGACAAATTCCCTGTGTGTCCAATCACACTTGGCCAATAAAGAACCCTACCCTACCCTACCCTACCCTACCCTACTCTACTCTACTCCTATTCTATGCCTTCTGCCTCTTTTCAAGCCCTGCATGCCAGATGCTGAGCCAGGGGACCTGGGGAGAACCCGGCTACCAGCTCCCTGCACTCTGCTCGTTCACAAGAGCCACCCTGTTGCCAAATCAGAACCGCTTATGGAGTTGGCTGAGGGTGCGTGCCCAGCCTTGCCCCGAGTGTGCCCAAGGAGCAGACAAGTCGGCGTTCTTGGCACTGCACTGTGCGTCATCTCCGAAACCACTTTCGGCCGCATGTGTTCTTGGGAAAGGAGCGAATTCGAAGAAACAGCAATTCAGAGAAAGGGGAACCTCGAAGCTCTTTTGGAACTGGAAACGCGGCCGAGAGAGAAAGAGAAAGAAAGAAAGGCTCACCAAACAATATTGGCAAAGAACGAAAGAGGCCTCCCACTGATAAGAAGCTTGTGGCACGCCAGGACACGCTTTCTCCAGAAATCTGAACGACGTGAGCTCTGGGTGGCCCTGGGGGCCTTCACAAGCGATGGGTAGATCATACGCAAGGGTTCCCACAAGATACCCACAGCATAGCCATAGTTCCTCCCTTAGGAGTAGTATGCCAAGGTTCTAGTCCTTTCTGCTTGGTTCTGGAGCCTCTGAAGCCAACGCAAAGATGGCAGCAGCAGAGCTAATGCTACTTATTCGACCCAGGTCGATCCAAAGCATAGGGATTTTATTTACACAACAGAGCAAGCTTGCTTGATGTTAACTTTGGTTAGAAGATTTTTTTAAAAAAATACTTTATTCAGCCCATTCAGAGGTCTGGGCATTGACTGTGCTAAAATCAAAAATCAGAAATCATATGAACATACAGGACCCATCTGACTAAGCCATGCCATTGATGTTTTGGAAGAAGATCCCAAAAGGAATTTTGTAATTCCTTCCACCCGCCTTGAATAACAGAATCACACAGTGGGATGGGACCTTGGAGGTCTTCTAGTCCAACCCCCTGCTTAAGCTGGAATCTCATACCATTTCAGACAAATGGTTGTCCAATCTCTTCTTTCAAAAACCCCAGTGTTGGAGCACCCACAACTTCTGAGAAAAAGAAGAGAGGCTGGAGGACACTGGCACAATTCACAAAAATCCCGGAAAGGCCATCGCAAGCAAATTCAGATCAAGGACACTGCCTTCCTCTGCTGCCAAAATTCACCCAGGGGTCGCAGCCAGCAGCAGCCAGCCAGACAAAAGTGCCTAGTCAAGGTCTTTAGAGCTGATGATAACTTCCTTGCATTTTAAAGATCAAAATAATTATTTCAAAAAAATCACGAGGGTTTTGCAATTTCACACCAGAAATATCCTTAACATACACCCGTCCACCCGCAGATTTGCCAGCTGCGCGCTGAATGGGGTCCAAACCCAGAATAGCATTTTGGTTTGTACTGTTTTAAATATCTGTCTCTAATGCAAGGGTCTCCAACCTTGGCAACTTTAAGACTTGTGGACTTCAACTCCCAGAATTCCCCAGCCAGCAACGCTGGGAGTTGAAAACCATAAGTCTTAAAGTTGCCAACTTTGGAGACCCCTGATGTAATAGATGGACTGTTGGAATCTGCATGATGTCCAGCTAGGATGGAGGGCAGGGAGAGGTGGGGTGGGGGTTTCAACCTGTCTGCCCCCCCCCCCCTCCCAAAGTCTTCACTTCCGTCTCCTGAATGATTTTCCCTTAACCTGGAAGGATAGCAGGTGGATTTCACTTATGGGTGCTTTAAACCGTTTCAAAAGGTTGTTAGTGTTTTATTTATACTTTCCCTGTTTGGGGTTTTGGTTGCAACCTTTTTAAGGACGAGTAATTAGCAAGACAGAAATGAGTAACTGAATAGAACAGGATCCATTGAATGTTTAAAAAAAGAACCTGAAAGTTGAAAAGAAACCTCCCCCTCAAACAACCAACATCCCACAAAGGCTGCCTACCTTCCTTCCTCTTCCCCTCCACTAACTTATCCAAACAATAGAAATAAATATTTTTAGATAAAAAATTGTATAAATATTTTTATATAATATTTTATATAAATAAAAAAGAGCATTTAAATAAACATTCGACATCTCTTTCCAAAACAATGTAGGGGGATTTCCTTTTGCAAGGATTAAAAGAAAAAATGCAGAAAGCAAAATAATTTTTCCCATCCTGGTGTCCCTGATGTGCTTGGATTATATCCCAAGAGGGATGGTCCTTGTAGTCTCCAGACGTGCCAGACTACAAAGCCCATCCTTCCCAGCCTGCACAGAGAAGGGAGAGGAGAGGCCGGTGAGCTTCTCAGCCTGATAGAAAGACGCCGATATTGTGTGTGTTTTTCTTGAAATCAAAAGAAGGAAAGACGAAGAAAAACCGCACACTTTCATTCTGCTCAAGAGTGAAACATCACTTTTTTTAGCCAGTGGGTTTTGCTGCCGCTTAATTCTCTGTCAAAACAAAACCATTTTAGGGAGAAGATTTCATTGTGAAAAAGGAAAGAAGGAAGGGAAGGGTTCATAGATGGATTGTTTTATCATACACAGGCACATTCGCATCGCCCCTCCATAAAAACACAAGAGATAAAAAAGAACAGATAATTGTAGTTTTATAGACCGTGATAATAACAGCAATAAAAGGATTCGGCGATTGGGACCCCTCCCAAGCCAGAAGTCCCTGGTGGAGCTTGCCCCCCCCCCCCGGATTAAAGTCCCCCAGGAGGATGGAAAGTCGGATGCTTTTCATCAGATGAAAGCAGATTTGAAAACGATAGCTGAGGGGGAGGGGGAGGGGGAAGCTGCATGTTTTCACCCTTTAAAAAGTTTTTTGGGGGGCAAACGGGGTGTCCCGAGCCAGCCCCCCACCCCACCCCCTCCAGCCTGCCCTCCCCCACTTCCGCCTGATGCCTCTTCCCACCAAGCACATGACTGCATTCAGCAGCAGAACACAGGAAACAGATGGTGCTCGGGTGCGCATCCCGGCCGAAGGAAGACAGATAGCCAGCCATGCAGGAAATCAGAACAACAGCAACCAGAGAGAGAGAGAGAGAGAGAGATCTGGAGAAAATCCATCCTCCCCCTCCCCCATGGCCCTCCCCCACACTGGACCAGGTCCCCAGGCAGTTGGGCAAGAAGCAAAATGCTGAGACAGCAAAAAAAAAAAATACCTGTGTGTGTGTGTGTGTGTGTGTAGGAAGACAAGAGAGGTGTGTGGTTGAGAGTGGGGGCCTGAGAATCAGCCAGTTGGGAGCAAACATCCATCTGTGTGAGAGGGAAGGTAGAGATTCCCTGTCTTTGTAAGGAGAGGTGGGGAGATGTCTCTCCAAGAATCAAGCCCTGGATTATGGGCCACGGAGTCCCTAAAAGGAAGAGGTAGCACGTGCAAAAGGCTTTTGAGGGATGGGGGGAGGGGCAGCACTTTCTGGGGGAGCCTCCTGAGGGGTGAAGCTGGGACGGATTAGCTTCCGGGGGAGCAAGGCCTAAAAGTTGTCTGGAAACTTGTAGAGCTCAGGGGGGGGGTGATCTGGGGAGAGCAACCATTGAGAGGCAATGGCAGAAGAAAGAAAGAAAAAGAAAGAGAGAGAGAAGGGGGCATCCCTTTGTCTAATTTCCCAGTTCCCCCAGTGTCCGGCCACCAGTGCCCCTTGCACTGGACTAAGGCATCTGCCCTGCTGCCCCCCTCAAGCCGCCAACATTACAACCGTCTGCATTTTCCTCCCTCCGTTTGCAAGCAGGTGTAGGGACTTATAAGAAATGAAGAATAGTAGTATAGAAGGCTGTGATGCATTTATTTCCCGTAACATGTATTGTATATGCTAACTTGCAATTGTAAAACAAATACTATGACTTGCCTTTTGGTTCCTGTGAACATATTATCTTTAAGCCATAACCATATATGTGTCTAGATAACATCTGTGGATATACTTATATATATCCTGGATTCCATAAAACTCAATGGTTTCCTCTGAGATTGACACCTTTCAAAATTCTAAAAGTTGAATCCACAGTTCACACCTCAAGCTCCACCTGTATTGCTAATTACCTGGCTTGTTCCTGGAATCACCAGGGGGCTTTGTTGCAAATTGGAGGAACAAAGGAGAACTCTGGGAAGAGGAAAAGCATCTATTGTTAACAAACAGGAAGGGGGGGGATTGGAAACGTGTGTATGTATGTGTGTGTGTGTGTGTGTGTGTGTGTATAAGACACATGTGTTCTCCTTCAAATTAGGGCCATCCAGCATGTATCCCTTGACATATGCTGGATCATCTCCCCTCATTTGCTTTGATCAAAGATTAAATGTTGGTTTTTCCTTCCAAGCCTTGGTCTAAGTGATTCTTTTGGCTTACTATTTGCTTAGGCGTAACTTAGAACCTTACGCAGGCAAAACCCATCCCTTATGCAAACTTTCCATAACTTCATGGTGCTACAACAACAAATTGTAATATCCACTTTGCACCTCAGGAGACTGGAATTTTTTTCCCCCAATAACCCATGCATGCAAACAAGACTGGGAAAGCTTTTTTTTTTTTTTTTCCCTATTTTTTTCTGGAAGCCTGGAAAACTGGCCCCCACCCCACCCACCCACAAAAGGCAGGAATGAACAACTTTTCTTCTTTTTTTTCTTCCAAAACAACCAACCAGCCAACCAACCAAGCAAGCAAACATCCAGTTCACACTCACACACACACACATACACACACCCACACTTTCAGGGTAACCGAGTTCCCAAAATAAGCAGCCTGGGTGGGGTGGGGTGGGGGTGGCTCTTCAGCCGTGAACGTCAGGCCGTGTGTGGTTAGAGCGCTGGGGTCCCACCTTCTCCGCCAGCCGCCCCTCCCCCTGCCCCAAACATCATCCGGAAATGACCAAGGATGGAAAAAAGTTGTGGTTGAATAAATGACAAAGCTTTTGACACATCTTGCCTTGCTCGGGCTGCTTGCAAAAACTCTGGCAGGAAAAGGCAAACACAGATGACACAACGCCCACCCCGAAGAAGCCCGGCCTGGCCGGCTTCTGCTTTCCTGGCAGCCTTCGAAGAAAGGGGGAGGGACCTCGCGGCTGCCCAGAGAGGGGAGGAGAGAGGCAGGTGAGGGCAGCTCCAGACCAGGAGTCACACCTGGGCATCAAAGCTAGGCTGGTTCTCCCAGCTTTGCCGCAAAGCAAGGATCTCCCAAACTTGGCTACTTTAAGACTGGTGGACTTCGATTCCCAGAATTCCCCAGCCAGCAACGCCAGTGGACTCCAGATCTCCTGACCCCACCAACGTGGCACCAACAGAGGGCTGCATTTGAACCCAGGACATGCCCTTCCAACAACATCTTGCAAGATATTCCCCACCCACCTACCCAGGACCCCAGCCCGGCTTCCCTCTCTCCCTCCAGCCCCGAAGAAAACTGAGCTTTTTGAGCATTGAACAATCAATCAAGTTTGTGGGTTTAACAATGCAAAAAGTCCAGTTCTTAGAGAAGCAACCTGGAATTAAGGCGAAACTTCGTAACAGTGAGGACAATTAACCAGTGGAACTGCTTGCCACCAGAAGCTGTGAACGCTCCAACACTGGGAGTTTTTAAGAAGAGGTTGGACAACCGTTTGTCTGAAGCGGTGTAGGGTTTCCCGCCTAAGCAGGGGGTTGGACTAGAAGACCTCCAATGCCCCTTGCAACTCGGTTATTCTATTCTATTCTATTCTATTCTATTCCACAAGGCCTTCTCCTCCTCCTCCCTCAACCTGCCTCTCACCAGAACATCTGGATGACATAAACAACTGCAAATATTTCCATAGGAAACGCAGATGTGCCTGGGAATTTCAGCTTGGCTGTAAATATTACATTGGAAGCTAGCAAAAATGGACAAGCCAGGCCTTGAATAGGCTGGGGGGGGGAGGGGGAGGAGGGAAGGGAGGGGGAGGGGAGCTTCCCTGGCCTGGCTGATTCCAGCTTGCTCCTCCGTCAGCTGCATTTGGGGCTGGGGGCTCCAGAGATGCTGAAGGCCGGCAAAGCAGCCCACGCAAAGAGAGCTCCGAGGACGGTCATTATTAAAAAAAAAAAAAAAATTATCTCCAAGGCTGGAGAACCTCAAGGCCACCACCGGAAGGCAAGAAGGAAAAAAAAGAAAAAATCCCCTGGCTTTGCAAACTTTGCTAGACTGGAGTTGTGCAACCAGTCCTGATATCTGAGGTCTCCGTAGGGCCAAGAAAATGGCTTTCAACAAATTTCGGATTCGGAGATGATGCTTTTTTTTGAGAGAGAGAGAGAGATGTTCCTCTTTCGATCGTCTTCAAAGAAAATACGCTCCCTCGGAGCCGAGTTGCGAGGGTGACATTTCCGGGCTCCGCTACTAAAACGTGACCCACCACCAACCGCTCCACGCACTTTCAAAGTCTGCCCAGGCTCTCTGCAAAGCATTTCCATTGGCTCTTTCCCAGAGGGAGAACTGTCCGAATTGTGAGTTTTAAAGAAACCATTATTTCATCTTAGGAACGGGGTGTGTGTAACAACACAAAGAGTAACAATCCAGGGCAAGGCCTTGAGGGTAAGGGAAGCATCGTTCGGGGTAATCCGACTGCAAGAAAGGCGGGATATGAATAAAGAAAAAAAGAGATAGTCTCGACTTACAACAATTCATTTAGTGACCGTTCGAAATTACAACAGTGCTGAAAAAAAGGGACTTATGACCATTTTTCACACCCGCTGTTGCACCGACTCACACTTATGACGGTCACAGTGTTTCCCGGGATGTTTCCGGGGATTCCCCCTTTTGCGACTGCCTGACAAGCCGAGTCCATGGGGAAGCCAAGTTCACTTAACAAATGCGGCAAGAAATGGAGCAAAACTCACTTAACAAGTGTCTCCCTTAGCAACGGGGCTCAAACTGAGGTCATAAGTTGAGGACTCCCTGAGCTAAAGGAATAGAAGCCGGATAAGATCTAGAAATCCATCAACAATCAAACCTGCCCTTTGAGGGACCGTGCATGGACACAAGCAGCTTCCCCCCCCCACAACCCCTGTTGGCTTTCAAATGAATCAGACTGGGGTCTCAGTCTGCCCCCCACCCCCATCTTCCCCCCCACCCCCCTTGTGAGCAGCTGCCTGGCCGGACGTGGGGTCCCGGGGTCTGCCCACACGTGTGATGCCATGCATTCATGGGCTGGGTGCCTGGGCACAAAGGCAAAGACCTTGACTGAGCAGGCAAGCCAAACAGGGCCGAATTGCCCATCGCTTCCCTGCCTTAAGAGCCAGACAAAGAGAGGGAACTGGCACCCCCCCCAAAGGAAAGCCCCCCCCCCTTGCTTTTGAAAAAGAGGAGGGAACCCAGAGCGCCCCTTTTAGCATTCGGGAAGGAAGGGGGGATGGCCGGGAGAACGGGGGTGGGTGGGCGGGCAGGCAGGCACCCCCCAAACCCTGGGCACTTTTTTCTGCCAAGCCTCTGCCAGCTTCAGCTGAATCCCCCATTCACTGCCTGCCTGCAGGGATGAATGGATTTCTGTTCCCCTCGCGGAGCTTTGGAAAAAAAATGGTGCGAGCAGAAGCCGCCTTCAACCCCAAAAAAATAAAAAATGCATTTCCACCCTCCATTTTCTCTCTAACTGGGTTTGACCTTCCTTAGCTGGTCAAAACAAGAAGGCAAAAGAAGGGGCAGTCCCATATTTTTAGTATTTGCTTGGGAAAATCCAGATTTTTTGGGGGGTGGGTGGGTGGGCTTTTCGGCTTATTTCCTAGAAGCCCGTCTTGATGGAGGTGGCATCTGAGAAGCATCCTGGCTTCAGGGAGGTTTTCCGGGTCCACCAGGGAGGGAAGAGGTCAAGGAAGGACGTTTTGCAGCCACACCAAGTCTTGGTGGCCCTGCAGGAACCCTTTGGCAATCCTGCCCACCACCAGCGGCACCAACCAAGCGACGATAACCACGGCAGGACTTCCAACTGATCTGGGTGTCCAGATCCCAGGCAAAAGCGGCGAAGGAAACCGAGATGGGCGGACAACCATTTTAATAAATAAATTATATGCCCTCAATCATGATATTCAACGAAGGTAATAAACTGGAAAGCAGGAAAAGGCGAAAGGAAAAAACAAATTGAAAGAACAAGTTCGGAAGGGGGGAACTTTTTAAAAGCTCTCGGATGCGTGAGAAAGCAAACCTTTGAAAGCAGCCGTGTCAATTGGTTCCACGTAGGTGCCCTGAATGGTTGAGACCATCCAGAAGATCAACTCCCCACCCCACCCCAAAAACAATTAAATCTCCAGAGACTCTTTGAGATTAAAAAAAGGCGGCACTGAACAAACAGTAACCAGGGAAAAATAGTCCGTATGGTGCCACCAATGTGACTTCGCTCGGTTTCTCCAAAAGGGTTTTAAAAAGCATTTAAGCAGAATACTTTTTGGGTGGTCAGCAAGACCCCAGAAATGTAATGATCTGCTGAGCATTGTGTGTGTGTGTCGACCCCACAGATGTTTAGAAAAGAGAGGGATATCCCAATGCATCGAGGAGGGGGATTTGCGAGAATAGAGACCGCTTACCTTGGGGGGATCGAAGAGCGCCAAGGCGTAATTCTGGCAGTCCGGAGGCCCCTCTTTGTATAAAACTAGCCGGCATTTCTGCCAACGCATCCTGCTGTCCTCCGTCACCATCATGTACTTCAGGTTCCCTTCTTTCTGGATCTGCAAGGAGCAGTCCCTGGAGATGGAGGCCCACGGGAAGATCTTTCGGGCCAGGCCAGATCTGAAAACCAAGTCCGCCATCTCCCCCTCGCCAGGCTCCGAGGATCTCCGGCGGAACAAGTTACGCCAGCTCTTCCGTAGCCGGTCCAGAGAAAAATGTCTCCTGACGGCCAACGGTGAGGCGGGTGCCGCCAGTTCTTCCGAACTCCAGGACTTGGGGAGTCCACCGGAGCGGACCTCACAGGCCCGGTTGACCTGGTCTGACAATTCCACCTCGACCTTGGTCCCAACCGTGACCGAGGATCCCTCCGCATGTTTCTGGCCCGTCTCCCGGTAGTCTCTCACTTTGCGGAAGGGCAGGATGTGGAGCTGGTCGGTGGCAGACGTATCCTTCACCTCGTGGCAGAAATATTGCTGGAAGAGGTCGGCAAACTGGAGGGAGAAATTCTCGGCGGCCAAAACTTCATGCTGCGGGTTCTCGCTGACAAAGTGGAGGTACTCCCTGGCCAGCTCTCTGGCAGTGCTGATGGCGTGCTGCTTGCAGAACTCGTTCCACCCGCCGGGGTGTCCCGAGTCGCCTGATGGGACGGCGTGTCCATTCATGGCCAAGACCGGAGACCTCCTGGTGGTCTTCTACGAAGCAGACACAGACAAGAGGGAAGAGAGAAGGGGTGAGGATCTTGCGAGTTGTAAGACCGATTCAGGACAAATAGCAGAGAAAGGTCAGTCCAGGAAGCTGAGGGGGGGGGGGTTCACGTTGGAAAAAGGATAGCCCATCAAGGAACACAGTAAGGTACCATCACTGTATGCCACACGGACCTTCAATGGTGACCAATATGACGTGAACAATTCAGTAAACAGCAGCTAATCAAGGAACTACGAAGAACACGCCCAGCAAATTGATGCGGCAAGCCACTTGCATACAAACAGAGAGCCAAACCCCACTCTCTTCTAGCACTGATGATGTTACCTAGTTGGGTCATGAAACATCTGCAAGAACTCAGAGAACGCCAAGGACCCCACAGTTGTCCTCCTCCTCCCTGCAAACCCCCCTCCCATCTAGCGCTGATGATGTTACCTAGTAGGGTCATGAAAAGTCTGCAAGGCGCTTAACAAGTTCAGAGAGCTCCATGGACCTCACAGTTCAACTCGGAACTATCAAGATTCTACTAGTGTGTAGGTGGTTTTGCAGACACTTCTTGGACGTGCCAGGGTCCTATTCTCCTCCACCCACCTCCATCCAAGGGCATAAGCCATCTGGAGGACCTTTAGCAAGGTCTCCCAGGGCCATCTCCAAAAGCCGTCTCTACCCATGCGGCTAAGCCACAAGGAGGGACCGGGCCCTTCACTGACCGTCTGGCCTACAGGCCCTTTTTTAAACTGGTTATGAACTCCTGGAGCAGAATCGAGGTGGGTGCAACACTCTTCCAAACATGACCTGGCATGTCCTGGAGAGAGTGAGCGAGAAGGGAGACTCCCATCCACATTCCTAGATAGCAGCCATGCCGCTTGGAGGTGGAAGGACAAGAAGAAAGGCAAACCAGAAAGGAAGCTGCCAAACCTGTTTTTGCTAAGAACTGGTCCTTATTTTTTTTTTTCTCCTCAATGTGATCTACACCAACATCGCAACTTTTTGGGCCTACGGATGGATTGAACCTGTGTTTCTTCTCAACCTTAGCCACTTGAGGATGGGTGGACTTCAACTCTGGGAGTCTACGTGGCTGGGGAATTCTGGGGGGCTGAAGTCCACCCATCCTCAAGTGGCTTCAGGTTCTGCCATTGAGGTCCATCTTCAAGTGGCCAAAGGTGGAGAAACGCTAGTTAAGCGGAGAGATCTGCCTTCCCATCTCTCTTTGCCACGACAGATGGGCAACCTTCCTTAGCCGATCCTCTCTCGCCTCGCCTAACTCTCTGCTTTCCCTAAACAGAACAGAATAACAGTTAGAAGGGACCTTGGAGGTCTTCTAGTCCAACCCTTTGCTCAAGCAGGAGACGCTACACACCATTCTGGACAAATCTCTTCTTAAAAACCTCCAGAGATGGAGCACCGCAACTTCTGGAGGCAAACCATCCCACTGATTGTTCTCAGACACAGAATGGGATCCTGTCCTATTTGCACACGCAGAGATTTAAACATGAAAATCCTTGCTCTCTCATCCTTCATCCTGCATGCATGAACTGGAAAAAGACAGATTCTACACCCCCCCCCCCACTTGCAGAATATCCCACCACTAGCTTAATCTTCTCTCTCAGGACCATCACGCTTGCAAAAGAAACCCCCGACCCACTGAGGACATGCAAAACCCCCAGGCTGAAACTTCAGCCAGCCTCGGTGCTGCCAAAGGCTGCAATCTAGAAATCCACTTTGCTCCAAAACTTTGCAAAGTTCCCAGCCCAGAGGCGGCTCTCAGACTCTCTCTCTCTCTCTCTCTCTCTCTCTCCTGCACAACGGCTTGTTTTATCGTCGTCAGGCACGGCGGTGCTGAGACAGGAAGCCCGGAGTGTGGTGCGGCCCCACATTGCCGCCCTCGTGCAAGCAAGCCCCAGGCCTTCCTGGCCGCAGCGTGGGCTGGCCAGGGAGTCACCTTGAGGAAGTCTTCCCGAGGGCCAGAAGTTTTTTTCCCAAAACAAAACCGGGTAACCGACTGCTGTGGGGCAGCGCACAGAATGCCTGTTTACTCCCCTGGAGACAGTCCAGACTAGAGAATTGAAGTGCAGGCAGCTTTTGAGTGTGTGTACGTAGGTACACCCACAAGCCCACACCCACAAACACACGCTTTCAGATTTCTGTTAAGCAAGCAGGGCACTTTATGACGTGCCCCAGTGAGATTAAGATCAATAAATTACTTCTCTCTCTTTCTCTGCGCTGTGTTTATACGGGTCCGTGTGTGTGTCCCCCTCCCCTTGCTCGCTCCTATACAAAGCCCCCCACCCCAATGAAAGGCATCGCAGTGACCTACTTTGCACTAAGCCCTAACCTGAGCTTCACAAACCACAAGGCTTGGGTTGTTGCACTTCTCACAACCAGCCCTAAGCCGACCCAGCACAATAAGGTGTGAAGCTGTGTTGCCCCCACGAATTGCCGATACAAATTTTTCAAGAAATTGGGCACGCTGATAGGAACGCCAGTCAGAAAGAAAGCAACACTTAAGTTTCACATCGCCCAAGGAATGACGCCCGGTCTCTCACTTTTGCAACCCCCCCCCTTCTTAAAATGGGAGCTCCTCTGCCCCCCCCCCCAGCCCTGTTGTAACCACTATACCTCGCCCGACCGGTTTTCCATCCGGGAGAGAAGAGGCAGGTAAAAACAGGCAGTTCCCAGTTCAGGGCTGCAGACGAAGTATGAAAAACCCCCAAGAGAAGACCAGGACTTGGGCAGTTCACCGTCAGGCCCCTTTCCTGCTGATGGACAATGGGGGACCCCCTCCCTCCCCATGCTGGGACTACGGGGCCCCTTGAAGCCCTGCCTGGCTGGCCAACGGGCAGGGATGAGTGGAACTCATGTCCCCAAGGTACCAACTGGAAGGTACCGACTACCTGGTTCCCACCGGACTTTGGCTCTTGCGCACGTCCCCTCTGGCCCGGTCTGGTGGCCATAACGGGGAGAGGTTGGTGGACGTCTGGTGGCTTCTCAGAGGAAAGGGCAGCCGAAGAGAAACCAGAGGCCCACCGAGAGTCCTCAGCCAAAGGGGCGAAGGGAGGGTCCAGCCCACAGGCATAACAAGCAGAGGCCAAGGGGGTCCCAGGAAGACCCCCCACTTCCTGACTTCCCAGAAAAAGGGTTGCTCATAAGCGGCAGCAGAAGAGGTGGAAGGGACCTGGGAGGTCTTGTAGCCCAACCCCCTGCCAGCTCAAGCAGCAGAGCCTATCCCATTTCAGACAATTGCTTGTCCAATCGAAAACCTCTGCTGTTGGCGCACCCACAACATCTGGTGGCAAGCTGTTCCGCTGATTAATTGTTCCCGCTGACAGGGAAATAAATTTCTCCTTTGTTTTAGGTTGGATAACCTCCCCTGGATTATCTCAGGAACAGAGGGGGGGGGGAGGGTGCAGCCCAAGGCAGCCCCCCCCCCCCCCGAGAAGCGTAACAAGCAGAGACCCAAATCAACACAGCAGAGCATTTATGCGGGGGAATGGGGGTGGGGTGGAAGGGACACGGAGACACGGAAGAGCCCCCCCCCCTTGCAAAAGCCAGCCTCCCCTAACTGGGGGGGAGGGGGGCTTCACTGGCCAGGCATGGCCACCATCCTTGCCAAAAAAAAAAAAAAGGGGGGGGGGAACCCACACAAGCTTTCCAAACCAACCGGAGAGACGCCACCAGGAGCCCAAACTTCATGCCGCGGCGTTAATGTGCTTCGTGGATCAGGTGCCCAACCGCCTCTCTTGCCCCCACGGGGCCCCCAGCTCTGGGTCTATCTGTGTGACCAGCCTGCCAATGACTCAGCACCACGCTTCCTCCCAGACGTAATGACAACGTCCTCCCGTTGAGGCGGGCCAGGGGTCCCTGGGAAAGCGAGGCCGAGGGGTGGCCAGCGCCTTCCAGTCTGATCCAGCTGGGGCTCTCTCGGCTTCCCCAGGGCCCCACCCTGACCCCCCTGTCCCAGCTCCCAGAGAGGGGCCATCTTTGCCTGCATGGGCTTTCCCCAAGACCCCCAAAGCAGAGAAGAGCAACGAGGAGGAGGACCCAAGGCCAGAGGACGCAAACCTACGGAGAGAAGAACAGCTGCAGGATTTGGGTCTGGCGAAACAAAGGAATCCGGGGGACAGGACAGCAAGGTTCCAGTATTTGAGGGGCTGCCCCAGAGAAGGGGGGAGCAACTTATTCTCCAAAGCACCAAAGAGGGCAGGGCAAGAAGCAACGGATGGAAGCTGATCAAGGGGAGAAGCAACCTGGAATTAAGGAGAAACTCCCTAACAGTGAGGACAATTAACTGGTGGAACAGCTTGCCACTGGAAGTTGTGGGTGCTCCATTGCTGTAAGGTTTTAAGAAAAGACTGGATTGCTATTTGTCCGGGATTTGTACAAGGGCTCCTGTTTGAGCAGGGGGTTGGACTAGAAGACCTCCAAGGTCCCTTCCAGCTCTCTTCTGATTGAAAACAGGTAGACACACCTGGCTGGGCCGCATTGCTAGACAGGATCTGCCTGGCCCCGATTCTTGCAAAAGTTTCACTGGCGTTCCCATGCAATGAACACACACACACACACACACACACACACAGATTGGATTTTTCTTTCCTCCCACCTTACCCCCCGGAGACCCTGGATGCCCTCCCCAACCCATCTATAGAATGCTCTCTACATGGGGTTCCCCTTGAAGAGCATCCAGAGGCTGCAGTTGGTCCAGAATGCGGCTGCGCGGGTAATTATGGGAGCCCTTAGGAGCTCCCACATTACACCTCTCCTGCGCGAGCTGCACTGGCTTCCTGTGGCCTTTTGAGTGCAATTCAATGTGTTGTTGCTCATCTTTAAAGCGCTCCATGGCTTGGCACCCGGGTACTTATGGGACCGCCTGTTGCCACCATCAATCTCCAGCTGACCGGTGCGTTCCCACAGGGTTGGCCTCCTCGGGGTCCCACCGTTGGGATGATGTCATCTGACAACCCCGAGGGTTCGGGCCTTCTCTGTGGCAGCCCCCTTCCTGTGGAATGAACTCCCCTCCAGAGATCCATATTATTACAGATCTCCAGGCCTTCCGACATGCCCTGAAAACCCATCTATTTCAATGAGCCGGCCTGGCCTGATACCTGAGGGTTGAAATTAATTTTAAATTGAATT
>JAEANM010010491.1:0-15770 GCA_017656035.1 Myanophis thanlyinensis
AATAAATAAATAAAAATAAATCATTTTAAACATTTCTTCCTTCTCTATCCTTTGCCACAGTCTAATTTTCAAAATATCTACTCTTGTCCCTTTCTCTCTTCCAAAAAAGTCTTTTGGCATCTCTGGTTCCTTTTTTAATTCTCTTAAGATACTCTCCCCTTGACTTATTTCATCAGTCATTATTATTTTTATTATTATCTCCTTCTTGTCATCTTGTTTTTGTTAGTTTGTCTGTTCTGTTTTTTCATCTACTCTTTCAATTGGCTCTTCCTCTTCCTGCATGTCTTGATCACTCATTATCCTTTGTATATTTCCCAACTTTTTGTCTATGCTCTGCATTCAATCTCCTTGTATTTGCTTATCATCGTAGCCTTAATACTCTGAATTATCAACACTGTTTCTTCCTAAATTCCACCCATTTCTTCCTGGTGGAGCATCTTATTCAATTTTATTGTGTTCCTTTTTTATCCAATAATCCAAGAACCAAGTATTCCAATTTAACTTTAGGTTTGACATATTTTATCCTACCAATGTATGCTCACTTGTATAAGATGAAATATTTATTCATGCACTCTGTTATAGAATTGACAAAACATGTGAGTTTGGTGGCAGGGGGGACATTTTGACATACTCATTCTGCATTAGGGCTTCAGACATGCAGTGATTAGTGGAAGGGAATCAACCTATTTCTGTGCATTAATCTTAATTTTTGGTCATGACAGTCACATGAACAATGTTTTCTTTTTCTTTTTACTCCACCTAACCAAATGAAGTAGCAGATACTTGTATTTTTCCAGACTGGTAACCATCATATTCCTTTTCTTCTTTTTCCTCCCACAGATGTATTCTGAAATTGTCTAACACTAAGTAATTAGCCATTTAGTATTTTAGAAAGCTTGAACTGGTCATAATTCATGTTAAATATATGACAGGGAGGCTTGGTTAAGCAGACTGAGTGATCTGATAATGAATCAAGTGATTCATCCTCTGAAGGAACTAAAGATACACTACAAGAACCCTACATAACCCTTTTGACATATGCTAATAGACAAGGAAAACTAATCATGTTATATTGAGAATCTATGCAATCCATTCTTAATGTCAATAAAATATTTACAAAAGTGATAAAGGTTTCAAAAGTTTAAATCAATGCCTTTATTAATTAGGGAGAAAGATGGAGTTAAAATAATATCACCTTTTGGAGGAGATGTATTTTCCTTTTAATAGCATGCATTTAAAGCTTTCTCATTCAAATTGTTTATATCATTTTAGTAACTGATTTATGAATAAGTAATGGCTGGGAGAGTAGGACAAAATAACAGGGTAAGAAGACCTTATCCCAATCCTGGCCAACTCTTAGCTTAGTTCGGGTTTTAGGATAGTTCTTAATATTTTAACTGTGTTACTTTAATCTTTTAATCCTTTCATTATTTTTACTTGTTTTATAACTAGCCCAGGAGGAGTAGGGGAAATGGGTGGCATAAAACACAAACAAACAAATGTCTCATTTGGACTATTGATTTATTTCTATGAAAATAGATTAATGCCATTCTCTACTACAACTTAGTAACCTGAAACATTTATATCAGTGTTATCTAGAAGACTGTTTAGAATTCAAAATATGAAGAACAAAGAACAGCCGCTCCCCTTTCTATGGTGTAATAGTGATGTCACTGAAGTGCTTTAACAGAATAATAGAATAACAGAGTTGGAAGATACCTTGAAGATCTTCTAGTCCAACCTGCTGCTCAAGCAAGAGACCCTATACTATTTCAAACAAATAGTTATTAAATCTCTTCTTAAAAACTGCTAGTGTTAGCATAGCCACATTTTCTGAAAGCAAGCCATTACACTGATTAATTGTACTGACATATTCTTTTTTAAAAGGCTGGTTCTCGCCTTAATTAGTTTCTATCCATTGTGTTTTGTTCAGGTTCTTTGGAGAACAGGTTGACTGCCTGTTCTTTGTATCAGCCCCTTAAATATTAGAAAACTGCCATCAGGTCTCCCCAGTCCTTTTTTTTCATTAAACTAGACATACCTATTATCCAATTCCTGCAACTATTCTTCATATGTTTTAGCCCCCAATCCCCTAATCATCTTTGTTGCTCTTCTCTGCACTCTTTCTAGAGTCTCAACATCTCATTAATATTTTGACAACCAAAACTGGTGTCACGCTAAAAGGAGACTTTTATGCTGAAAATTTATTAGTTGGTACTTTTGCAAATATTACACTGGACCTTTTAGCTTTGACACATTTTTAGCAAGGCCGATGAGTTGGGGGAGTGGAGGTTGATAGAACTGACTCAGAAGCTGTTATCTATTCTGCATTCTTTTAAAATATTTCTCATGAGAATCTTCTCTGGGTTGTGAACACCTGTTAGAGGAGGTGCTGAAATGAACGTTGGAACTTTCTTTGAAGGGGTTGGTGAGAAATTAACATGTGATAATTAGTGGGGTGGAACTTTACTTGGGTGGAGAAAGCCCAGGAATTTCAGATTCAGGATTTGTCCAGACCGTACCATTACAATGTCTTCAATAAAATCTTATTCTAAGAATTTTCGTTTCTTTGGAGTTCTGATTGCATTGCTGATGTTGTGTGGAACCCTGACAACTGGATGCAATATTCTAAGTGAGGTCTTACCAAGGCATTATAAAGTGGTACTAACAGTTCATGTGATGTTGATTCTATAACTCTATTCTAATGCACCCTAGGACTGAATGCCAGTGTTTCTCTTCTAAAAAAGTTTTCATCTGCAGACAATTGTTCTGTATCCATGAAAATCCAGCTGTTTGATGATGTCACTGCATGACATCATACTCTTTGCTATACCAACTATGGTAAGGCACTTTTTTTTGACAAATTGGTGGTCTGTCACTTGGGCACCTGGAAAGACAACAAAGAACACTTCATTTAAAAAAAAAATCCTGCTTTTACTATTTTTAAAATAATCCAAGGCAGAAAACATACCAAATACTCCTTCCTCCCTATTTTCTTCATGACAACAACCCTGTTATGTGAGATAGATTAAGAAATAATGGGTGACCCAAACTCACTTGGGTTAACTCATTCAAATAATTTAACAACTGGTTCTCTGCCCTAATAACTGGCCGAGTGGGTGTGGCAAGAGGCATGATAGCACTCAGCTTCCTGCAGCCCTCTGCCAGACAAAAGGGAGCGCAGGGGTTAATTACAAAATGCGGCCTTGGCTTTGTGACATCCAGATCCAGCGAGCAAGGGGTGTGAACTGCACAGAAAATATACTTTTGTTTGGTTACGAAGAAACATCCCCAAAGTCAGAGAAGTAGACTGACTTTTAGCTACATGCCTCCACAGCAAATTTTGAAGCTCCAGGTAAAAAGGATTCATTTTAGAATGAGTAACCATAGTTTGTTGGAGGTTCCTAAAGGAATGCTGGGAAACTGTATTTTAAAGAACATTTGAGGAAGGAGGGGTGCAGAATAATCCTTCTCTGCCTGAGGCTGTAGAGACCCGGCACTAATCAAAACACTTTTTGTGAAGCAACTAATCACTGATCACTTACCACTGACAGGGTAAGTTACTAGTATATGAAAATAAGAACAAACTCCACTCCCTTTTAGTACCGATGATGTTACCTAGTTTGGTAATGAAACATCTGCAAGGAAACCATCAAACTCAGAGAGCACCAAAGACCCCACAGTTCGACCATGAGCTACAAATATTCTCTTCTATAGATAAACACTTTTTGGTTAGAGGGACTCAGAGCCTGCCTTAGATCAGATGGCTCTCAGTGGATTTCATTCTAAATTTTGATACGATTTCTGTAAATAAGGAATGTAGAATTATAATGGCTGAGTATTTGATCCTTCATATATATATATGAATTATTGATTGATTTAATTGTAGCAAACTCTAAATAAAACAGTAATGGAAAATCCTAATCTCTAGTGTAGACCCATGCTTCCCAACTTTGGCAACTTTAAGGTACATGGACTTCAATTCCCAGTATTCCCCAGGCAGCATGAAGTTTGCCCATCTTAAACTTGCCAAGACTGAAAAATGCTGATCTACAGATAGGGATTTTTCCATTCCTCTTTTACTGGTTCTTATTTATTTCTGAGCATTCATAATACAAAATCCTCATTCCCACTCCACTCCAGAGTAAGGATAATACAAAATTCTCATTCCCACCCCACTCCACTAACCTTCTTTCCAGCTCTGTTCTCCTGTGCAGGGAAACAAAAGAAGACCCAGCCAATCAACTGGGAGGCAGCGAATACACTGGCTGGGTGCCCCAGCTGATTGCCGCTTCCCTGAACTGTGTAGAAAATTACATTCAGTTTGCCTGAAATGGTGCGAACTGGCTGCAGCCCATTTGTGCATAGTTGGCTTTCATGCCAAAGGTGGGACTAGAACTCCCAGTTTCCTGGTTTCTAGTCTAATGCCTTAACCACTAGATCAAACTGGCTTTTATTTATTATTTTTTCACTCTCAGCACAATTACATTTGCTTCTGGTGGAAGTTCATTCTACTGCTCTTAAAGAGAGCAATTAGGGTTTGTTTTCCTAGTAGGAATGGAAATATAGGGAAAACAAAGCCACTAATAGCTGCATATTAATTTGCCACACATTGAATGGTTAGGAGAGCACTATTCACCTGCCTTTTCAGTGAAGCAAAATAGTGATCAGCTAGGGACTAAAACCAAATTGCTGGCATACAATCTGAGCTGCCTCTGTGATTTGAAGAAATCCTGTTAAACAAATTGTTGGGATAATCTCTAAGAGACAAGAGAAGTTGCTTATGGCTGCTTATGTGTAAAAGTATTTATGGGAACATATTTTCTGGCATAAGAAAGATAGAACTTGGCAAAATAGAAGGAATTAGAATGTTTGCAGAGAAGATGAATGGAACAATTATCTAGTGATTCATATTGTTAAAAAAATTGAGAAACGATATCAGTTCTAAAACTTCATGTGATCTGAAATATTTAATCATTTATCAGGGTGGTAGCTTTATGACTCTCTGGGTCGATGCGATTACAGAGGGAAGATGTCATGAAGGTACACTTCCTATATTCTGATAAAGTACACAGTTTAAATAAGGAACCCAAAACACTTTATTTGCTTGATTTTACTGAATGGGCAAAAATTATTAGAGATAAGTAAATATGTTACATCTCAAATAATCAGCCCTACACCACGAAGGGATTTATAGTGATAACCAGCACTTTGAACTGCAACCAGGAAGCCGACTGCAACCAGTGAAGAAGTGGTGACATTCAGAGACATTTTGGATAACCTATAGCTTCCAATAATTCAGATTTGTTTGAGATTGATAGAAGAAATGAGTTGAAAAATTTTGCTTGAATTACAAGTTCTGGAAATGGTAAATCATAATACCAGTGTCTCACTGACTTCAAACCTTTGGGCATTTTTCCTTTTTCTGATATGTGTCACACCACTATACTGAGGAAAAACTTATTTTAAAAAATATGACCACCCATTGCTCCTGTAAAAGAAGAAAGCACTTACAGTCCACACAGCTTTGCCAGCAGTCTATTTCCCATATATTTTCATCTAGCAGTCATTTTTTGGCATTATTTCATAAACCTTCTGGGCTCTTAGAAAAATGCCAAGTATTATGAAGAAAAAAACAAATGGATATAATATGTATTGTCCAGAATGAATATGAAAATTAGAATGTATATAAACATATTATGGGAAATACATACATGTAATACTCATATTCATACAGTTAGACTTTAAATTGATTATGTTACTCTTGGTATGTGGTCATGGTAAGCTTTCTTTTTTCCCCATATATCTTGGACAACTTTCTTTTATATAAACAGCAGATATTGTATGAGATATTCTCATCCCCATTCAAAATACTATGCCAAAATGTAATTTGTGATCGGTTGGATCCAGATGCTCTCTGAATCCATTGTTCTTGTCAACAATAGTTTATGCCATATTATGATTAATAAATCATGCCATTTATGATACATACATAAGCAAATGACAGCTTAGTATAATTTTTCCTATAAGATAGGAATGATTCAGTGCATATTTGATCTAACATTGAAAATAAATACAAATTTCTTCACTATCATCATCCTCATCCTTATCATCATCCTTATCATCCTTAATCTACTGCAGGTTGAAGGCATCTGCATTGAAAGTTCTGGACCATAATCTTTCATGCTGGTTTTGATTGAAAGTCAAAAATATCTATCTACCAATTTGCAAATCAGTGGTGGCAAACCTTTTCGGCACTGAGTGCCCACATCTTTTACACATGTGCAGTCAGCCTGCATGTACAGACATGTGGGAATCTTTGCAAATGTGCAGTTGCATCAGGCCTAGCTGGAGCTTCGTGGTGGCTAGCGGGCTGGGGTGGCTGCAGCTGCATGGGGTTGCCTGGCCACACTGCCTTGCCAGGAGGAGGAGGAGGAGGCAGGGATGTGGGACATGCTGCCTTGCTGGGAGGAGGCAGCAGTGGGGATGAAGGACAGCCTGCCTTGGCAGGAGGAGGCAGCAGCGGGGATGGAGGACATGCTGCCTTGCCAGGAGGAGGTGGCAGCAGCGGGGATGGAGTATGCACTGCCTTGCTGGGAGGAGGCAGTGATGGGGATGGGGGGGTGACTCCCTTCCAAAGCAGTACTCCATTGTCAGATTCATCCCTAGGGAAGGGGGGGTCCTTGGGTCCACTGTAAGGACAAGGAGGGACGGCGCAGCATTGGGCCCAGGGAGGCTTGCAGTGCCACTTTGCTTTGGTTTGGTTACAGGAAGTTTACTGGAGGAGCCAAGCTGGGAGCGATCAATCTGGTTTGCAAAATCATCCCGGGGAAGTGAGCCCAAGAGAGTCTGACAGTGGCTGCCCAGAGATCCTCTTTTTTTTTGTGGGTCGAGGCGAGCAGAAATCCCTCAGGGCAGCTGCTCATCTGGCGCTATGAATGCTGAGGCAGATGCTTGCTGCCTCTTCCAAAGGTGCCAGAATCATAAATCAGCAGGCTTCCCTTGTGCCTGACCACCTTAGGCAAGTTGCTCTATGTAATGGCTGTACAGACCTGACCTGCAGGAGTGTCTCCACTGTATGTTTGCTTGACTCAGTGTGTGCATGTGTGTGCACATATGTGTATTGGTGGTTGGGTGAGTGTGTCTGGATCTCTTCTCCTCCCCCTTCTTCTCTTCTACAGCCACCTTTAAAGGAACTGCAACTGACTGCAAGCAGTGCAGTCAAAAGTGGACTGGATAAAGAGGGAGGGGTGACAGTGGCCATAACCTCACTCCACCGTTTTCCACGCAGAGCTGCTGCTGGTGCCCGGCAGCTATGTGGCCTCCTGGTCACCCTTCTTCATACCTCTGTCCACTGCCCTCCCAGCATGCCGATTGCTGCTGGGTCTGGAGCATGGACTGCTCCTGGTGGCCGGTGGGGCATGGTTACCTGGAGAGGCAGCAGGAGCCACGAGCGGTGGAGGTGGCAGCAGGTGGCTGGCATTCAGCGGCTTTCACCAATGAACACCCTTTTCCTGGGTAGTCGAGCAAAGGGAAGAGCCCACCCCCAACAGCAACTCACTCTTTTCCTCCCCCAGATGCAACTTGCGCACAGCATTTTTTGTGCATGTGCTGTTGCATGCAACATGTGCATGGCACTTTAGCACATATGCAGTCACATGGCATTTTAGCACATGTGCAGTTACACACTGCTTTTAGTGTGCACACAGTCACACTAAAGAGTCCAAGAGAGTCTGACAGTGACATGTGCGCTGTCATGGAGTAATGCACGTGTGCGTATGCAGTCTATGAGTTGGGGTGACTGCCGGCATGCCGGCAGAGATGACTGCATGCCAGCTTGGGTATGTGTGCCATAGATTCGCCATCACGGTCCTATATGGATACTAATATACTTCAAAGAAAAATTTGAAATTTGATGGAAATGGTATTATTTAAAATAAAAAAACTAACATATTGCTATCTGGACTGAATTGCTTTCTGTTGGAAGTGTTACTTCAATGACACTATTGTCCAATACATCACAATCTACTGGCTATAAGTGGCAGTAAGACATCAATTATTATGGATTTATTCTGCGTCCCCCTTTGTCTATTTTTCTATCTGCTCTCTATCTATTCATATTGCTGATTTGGGGGTCATTTCTGTCCAGTATAACACACTTGCCAAAGGTGACAGAGATTGGAAAATGCTCATTCTTGCTCCTTGTCTAAGGTCTGAATGGTTTCATGGATTTAGACTGATTCAAGAAAATTAATACCCAAAGATATGAATGACTTTCATGTTAGCAAAAATATTAGCCAATTACAGGACAATAAGGGTATTTATATATGGGGCCCAGAAGACTATGTAAGATATTACCAGTAATATGAAAACAAACACAAATTTTACTACAGCTACTTTCTCAAGTATTGGATTGCAGTCATGCACATGTATTTTGTTACCAATGAACAAACATGCTTCATTTTATGGGAGACACAGTATTATAGAAGAAGCTACTGCAATCAACTTTCAACAAGACATTGCTTCACTTCATATTGATAAAATCAGTTGCTCTTTTTTATTCTGTTATTTAATGCACATTACCGAGCTCCAACCTTTGCATCCTATTGAGAAATTATGTGTGACTAATAATCTGTATCAGAAGGATTGTGATCGCAACCACATGCTGTTATGGATTGGTTCCATCTCATTCAGTTTATCAATGATACGTAATGTAAGCTGGGAATGGTGTTTGCATTACTAACATGATTCAGTCCTAGCTCCTTTATATTTTTCTGTTTCCGCTTTTATAGACTTTGAAAAAATAAGATCTGCAAAGCTTCAAAGGCTATAAGGTTCACTTTGAAGAAGAAAATTATATAAAAATGTAAACAAAGTGTAATTGGGTAAACATCTGAAAATGTCACAATGCAGCATCTGCGCTAAGTTGGGTAAAGGAAAATGCTTTATGTGGGGATCTATAAAATGTGAAATATATTCTTCTATAATCCTGTCAATAGATACCAGAATATTATTTTTATATCAAAAAATTTACTGTTCATAATATTAAAAACAAAGGGCACAAATCAGTATTAAGTTCATGCAGAAGCAAGATTCATCCTGAAATATTATTATTCTTTAGAATACCTTGCTTTTACTAGTAAGACATCCTTTTCAATTTTATATAAGCCTTTATATAAAGACAGATCAGTCAAATCAATCCTGCATTCAATGAGACGACAGATCATAGCATGACTATCCAAAACTTTTCATTTTGGGTTATAATTTTATTTTTATAAAGTTCATGTGTGTTATCAAATTCCATATATTTATATGAAATATTATTTTCCTCTCTTTGTCACATGATTTGGTGGTTTAAATAAAAACTATTGAATGTGACATGTTATTGGTAGTTGAGTGACCTAAATCTTATCGGAAAAATTAATGTGATGCTATTGTTTTTCAATTATTTGGTTTGTGCATTAACATGCTTTCTACCCTTTTCTACTCATGATTTGTGTCTGGAGGTGATTTTGCACATAATACATTAAAATATTATGTTCAGGGAGCATAGAAAAATAATGTGTCCCAATTGTCACCTTTTAAAAATGTATACATAGCAGTCACTATACCAGAAACCTGGTCAATGTATCCTAGAAATTCTCTTTTCTGGAGTAGGAGATAAAAATCTTTTTTTAAATCAGTTAATTAATTATGCAGTGCATTATCATCCGTGGGCTTTTCCAAAGGAGCAATAAAGGGTAAGCAACAATGTGTTTATATGACACAAAACACATCAATTAAAATTTGTCTTTTTGCGCTATTAAACAATAGGTGGTCTGGTGCTCTGGGTTGCTGCAGAGTGTTTGTACTTATCTGAATAATGTTCTTATGCAGTAATGTGTAGCTCCTCTGAAGCTGAGTTGTAGATTACAACAAGTGTTACTGTATGTTATTAAGAATGACCAAGCAGAGTTTATTAAAACTAAGCAAGCAGAAAGCACTATTATTTAAGTGATAAACATAAAATTGGTTTAATATGAACCAATAAAAATGAAAGACCAATTTGTAATCTTATGGTTAGCTGATGAAAAATATTTTGACAAAAGTATAAACACAGCATGTTTGTTGTATTAAATAGATTTGGATTTCCTTTGAAATTCATAAAACGAATCAAGATGTACGAGTTGCTCACATCCAAAGGACGAGACTTATTTTCTGCTAGTTTCCCATTATTTAAAAGAACTTCATAAGGTCCACTTTCACCCTTTTTGACACTATGTATTCTCATGTTTTGCTTATCAGCAAAGCTAGCACAAAATCTTGGCTTAGGTTTTATATGGAACAGCCAACAGGAAGCTTTGACTGAATATAGGCTGATGCTTTAACTTCGCTACACACTGAAAAAAAATCAATTGTATTTTATTTTTTTAGTTAAAGAAAACACGAACCATTTTAAAATTCAGTAACCTCTGCTCAAAAGAACTAATTCATGGTAATTGCTAACTAAACTGGGATATTGCTGTAACATTCTATGGAGAGAAATCAGTAAATGTCAACCTTCATCATGAAACTATTTTATTTAAGTAGCTAGTAAAGTGAAAATGTAGCCTTTTTGAGGCAGAGGGTAGAATACACTTACAGGTATTCTTAAAATTGAAATATATTGGAATGATTTTAAATATTTTTCTTCTTCCTTTTTCCTCTTCCTCCCTAGTGAATAAATGCTCTGTATGACTACAATTTCTAAACATCAAAGGATCTAATATTATTCCAGTAAAATTTAAGATTATAACCACCATAACCTAGCAAGCATATGCCAGATTCTTGACCTCTACAGGAGAGTTAAACACAGTGAATTGTATAGTTAAAAGCCAGTGAACAATTATGCAGTGCTTTCAGAATTGGAACCAAATGCTGGTTAATATAACGAAGATGATCCCATCTTAAGAGAGTGTGGACGTGTTTAAAAATATTTTACTCATATTTCTCAAGGCTTCTCCACTTGTTCTTCCATTGAAATTCTACTTAATTCTCACTCAATTGTATGGTTTCACTGACTGGCTAGGACATGGTGTTGCACAGATTGCAGAAGAATTAAATCTGAAATTTGCTATGCTCTCTCCAAATGTTCAATGTTACGATGAGTCATCAAGGAGTTTCACATAGTAACCTAATCATAACTTTGTATACCTCAAGGAGAATGTGAGTTCAGGAAGGGTTTAACAACAGTCAATTGAGCCAAAATGTGTTTGAACGCAGCCCCATTTTAATGGTTGTTTATGACTTTATGGAAAATTCAGTCATATTTAATTGCCTTGAGAGATTCTCCACCAAACACAACTTTTTGTTTTAATGTAAAGTAAAACATGTTGCTTCTAGAAAGTTCCAACTATAAAAAAAAAGGGAGGGGACATCAGTTTCTTGTTTATTGGAACAAGAATTGAATGTAGCATAAATATAGAACTGAATTTTCTTCTCAAGAAAAAGCTGGATGGAAATGAGCTCTGAATGATTTTTTTGATTTCTTTCTGTAAACATGAAGGGGTCAAGAGATATCTCATTCTTTTACAAAACATACATATAGCTACATTACTGGTGAGAAGTCCTGTGATTATTTTTTGAAATATACCAGTTATAGATTATAAACTCTGAGGGTCATAGAGTAATGTATTTGATATGCCACTGAATTTTTGCACATCTTATGGTGTCAAACAAAAAATAGAATTATTAATATTTAAACAGGTGATTTAAGAGCCTCATAATTTCAAGTTTCGCTTTTTAACAAGTCTGCAATGGTAGGATGAAGACATTGAGACAATGTGAAAATGTCAAAGTAGTATGAAAGGGAGGCGAAAAGACCATTAATTCCATTATTTGTAACTTCCTATGCTAATGCAAGACAAGACTTGAATTAATAGTCTTTGTTTAGATCCTTCTCTTAGTGAAGACCACCAATGCACTGGACTTTCTGGCAACTTTATAAATAAAGTTTTGGCATCAGAAAATGCTTTCTTTGTCACATGGTTTCAAACAAGATTGTATAATCCAGTCACTAATACTTACCATTCACAAACCGGAAGGATATAATTTTCCTTTATATTAAATAATAGTTTAAAAGTAATCCAGAACTTGATTTAACACTACACTTAACAATTCTCTTATCGTCCTACTCTGCAAGTTGTTTCTTTCATTTGCTTCTTTTTGCATCATACTTACATGATTTGACTGCATTTTATTGTCAAATGGAAGTACAAGGCCTGAAAATTAGACACAGAGAGAGAGAGGGGGGGGGGGAGAGAGGGGGAGAGAGAGAGAGAGATTGCTATTAGTAAAATACGCTGTGCTGTTGTATTTGGTTTTTGGTTCTGTATATTGTTATATTTTCTCAACAGTACTAAAAAATCTGAGGGAAATAAAATAGAAAGCCCTGATAATTAGTCACAGGCAATTTAACATCAGCAATGGGTGGCTATGTTGACTTCTGAAATGGGTGAGAGAGTTCTGAAACTAAAAGTAAAAAGGTCATGTTTATGGAAGCATTTGTCTTTTGTTCTTAAATTTTCAGTATCATTCCTCCCTGTAATAGAGACTAGTATATTATAATGTGGCTGTTGGCAAAATATACTAGACAGATATCTTTTTTGGATCCAGATCAAAATCCGACATTACTCATGGTTTTACTTTTTATTTTATATATTGGAAAACAATGTTAGAAAGATCATATTGCTAAATTGTTATAAAACTTGAGGGATGGAATATACCTGGCCTGGTCATATTTAGGCTTCAGCTACCATGAATAATTGCTTAAAATATGGTGCAAATATAATAATCATATGAAATTGAACAAAATTTTATCAGCAGTTGCAATATGATAGAAAGCTGAAAACTTTGTTAAGTTGGGTGAATAAGGAGGCGAAGATGTGGCTAAAAAGCTTCTTTATTGCAAACTGCAAACAGCAACATCAAGAGAAAATAACCTGCAATTCAGCTTAACAGCTGTCCTATTTACACAGGAGCTGTCAAGCCTCTTAGTCAATCAGTGACTCAGGATTTCCTGCCTTTGGAGGTGCTTTCATGCCTAAACTATTTACAATATTCAACACCCCTTCCCTCCTTGAAAAGATGTTGCTCAATCACATTTTCACATTTGTAATGTAGTCATGCAAGTACACAGGGCATTGCCTTGCCCTGGTTGACCTGCGCAGATCAGCTGGTTCAGCAACAGCAACCTGTTTGCATGGGTCTGCTGCTGTTCTGGGCTTGGCCCCCAGAATCTTCTGGATTTTTGTTGTGGGTGTGGCTGGGCCCTTACTAAGAGATTTTTCGCTGGAACAATCTAGAGCTTCAAGTAAGTGACCCTTTAATGGGTCATGGTTGTTTATGCCTTGTTCTGTGGGGTCTACTTCTTCCCTGGATATTTTATTTTGGATGTTTTCAAAGTGTGAGTGGACCTGGTCCAAATGTCTCCTCCAGATTTGACTGTCCTCCACCTGTAATTGATAAGATCGAGGACCGATTACTGCAGTTATTCTGGCTGGGGTCCATAGGGGGCCATCTGAATAGTTTCAGGCATATACTGGGTTCCCCACCTTAAACCCCTCTTGAGTTGTGATTCTACTATGACCTATTTTGCACATAGTTAGGGTACAGTTGGTCAATCTTGTTTCTCAACATCCTCCCCATTAAAAGTTTGGGCAGACTTCTTCCTGTGGCCATGCTTGGGGTGACATGTTGTACCAATAGTAAAGTGTCAATTTTGTACTGCCAATCTCCTGGTCCCATGAGGGTTAGTGCTTCTTTGGCCAGCCTCACCATTTGTTCTGATTGACCATTACTGGCTGGATGGAATGGAACGATCAAGGCGTGTTGGACCTTTAGTTCAGCTAGAAATAACTCAAACCTTGCTGTTGTGAATTGGGACTCATTGTCAGACACTAGAATGTCCAGCAACCCATGTGTGGCAAATAATCACCGCAATGCCTTTATTATGGCTTCTGCATTGGTGGAAATGTTTTCCCTTGCATAGCTCCTGCAAAATTGACATGTATTCTGGCCCAGGGACCCCTTTGTGTTTCCCATTGTCAGATAGGGGCTGCTGGGGGTGCTGGTCTTGTCTCCTGGCACAGTGTTCAGGTTGCCACCCACTCTTCTATTTTCTGATCCATTTTAGGCCACCAGGCATAGCTTCTGGCTAATGTCTTCATTCAGATAATCCCCAGGTGGCCTTCATGCAATATTTCTAACACTCCTCCCTTAGTTCCTTTGGGATGACCACTCGCTCTCCCCATAACAAACAGCCCTTAATCACAGACTATTCATTCCTCCTGATAAAAAAAGGTTTCAAATCTTCCCGCATTGGTCCTGTGGGCCACCCCATCCAGCTGATTATTTGCGCCAATGTTCTGCTCTTTGCTGATTTTGTTATGATTTGTGGTGCAGCTAGAATATTTGGCATGAAGTCTTCAATCAACAGGACTGGAACCACAGGGACATGGTCCTGCACTTTGGCAGGAAGCAGGCAGCAGCTGAGAGCATCCGCATATCCTATAGAGTGTCCTAGCCAGTGAATTAGTTCATAATGATATGTAACAAGAAAAACTGTCCACCTTGTGAACCAGGGCGACAAGATTGGTGGTTGGTTGGTCTCCTGCTAGTAATCCTAGCAGTGGTTTATGGTCTGTGACTAAGGTGAATTGCCTGCCATACATGTACTCATGGAATAGTTTGACTCCTACAATGATTGCCAAAGCCTCTTTGTCCACTCTATAGTTCCACTCTGCTGAGGACAGAGTTCTAGAGTAATATGCTATAGGGGCTTCCTTGCCATTTGGTAGTCTGTGGTTGAGGACATCGCCTACCCCGAATGGGGATTTGTCACATGCTAATACTAATGGAAGCTAGGGGGTATATTGCACCAGTACTCTATCTGATGTTAAAAGATCTTTTACTGCCTGGAAGGCTCCTGCTTCTTTATGACCCCAGACCCAGGGTATTTCTTTCCTAGAAGTCTATGCAGAGGTTCACCTAAGATGGCCTTATGGGACAAAAATATATTGTAAAAATTTAACAACCCCAGAAATGACTCTAATTCTGCCTGTTCGATGGTGTTGGGGCTTCTCTGATGGCTGTCACCTTGCTTTCTGTCAGATGGATGCCAGAGGCATTTATGAAATAGCCGAGGAAGGGCGTGGTTATGGTCAAGGTGGTGTGAGGATGTTTTTCTCCACTTCCTAGGGCATTTTAAGGAAGATAAACAAGGATTAAAGTGTTTGAAATGCATTGATAAGAGCCAAACTTCTACAATCTACATCGGAAATGCTGATGACCCAGTAGATGAACTTTGGAATTGGTAGGTCACCCTGCATTACTTGAATTTTGAAGTTTTTTATAGCATGAGAAAGTGGAAGGAGGGGGGACTAATAGACAGTTGCGGCTGCATAATTGAGTATGGCTGCCCTTTGTTCTCATTAGCACCGCAATCTGTAATTTTCACTGCGAAGTAAGGCACAAATATTAAAGACTGAACTTGTTAACATTGGAAAGTTTTTTGGGGAAGATAAGAGGAATTTAAGCTGAACTTTTGTTCGTGAAAGTGCCTAACCGGAGCAGCAAACACATTCTGGGCAACGCCTTCCAACAGATGTTAAAGGGTTGTTTTTTTTTAACCTTTCTTCAAAGGAATTATACAAGCTGAACCGAAAGCCATAAATCTTTATTTGGCTCTTTGAATGCAATAAAAAGCTGCCTCAGCTTCAACTGAGAATTGCTGTCTCTTAATCTTCATTAAA
>JAEANM010010492.1:0-15770 GCA_017656035.1 Myanophis thanlyinensis
TGGAGGAAATGTTTTGAGGTGTAAGTGTAAGGGTTAAGCCAGGGGTGGGCAACTATGGCCCTTTTATGACCTGTGGACTTCAATCCCAGAATCCCTGGGCAAGGCAATTTAAATAAAATGGAGAAAACATTGTGAGGTGTAAATGTAAGCATTAAGGCCCTTACACTTCAAACGTTTCCTCCATTTTATTTAGGTTGCCTTGCCTAAGGATTCTGGGATTTGAAGTCCACAAGTCATAAAAGGGCCACAGTTGCCCACCCACCCCCCTGCTAAGGTATTAAGCAAATCAAGCCTTTAAAAAAATATTTTTTTTGCAATACTTAATATTGATAAATCAGGATGGCACGAGATGCAGGCTCCTTCTCCTGAGCAAACGTGAAAGGAAACATTGTAGGATGGAGCAGACAAGAGCTTTGTTTTTCCAAAAGGTAGACATAATAAAAGAGGTGGACTAGATGATCACCAGACCCCCTTTTTTTAAAAAAAATTGTCTTTTTCAAACTTTGGTGCAGTCCATATCTTGTTCTTAACAAATCCAGTTGCTACAACATGGGTACAACATGAGGTAAGGCCCCAAATGCACCAAATTACAGGTCGTCCTCGATTTACAGCAGTTTCTTTAGTGACTCTTTGAAGTTAGAATGGCACTGAAAAAAGTGACAGGTGACCATTTTCCACACGTACAACCGTAGCAGCCTCTCCCATGGTCCCATAATGAAAATTCAGATGCCTGGTAACTGGCTCATATTTATGACGGTTGCACTATCCTGTGATCATGTGATTACCTTTTCGGATCTTCTGACAAGCAAAATTGATGGGGAAGCCAGATTCATTTAAACAACCCTATTACCAACTTAAAAACTACAGTGATTCACTTAACAACTGTGGCAAGAAAGGTCATAAAATGGGGCAAAGCTCCATTTTGTTAAGTGAGACTGAAATTTGGGGCTCAATTGTGGTCATAAGTCGAAGGCTACCTGTGTGGAATCTTTGAGGACTTGGACTTGTTCAAACAATCGGTGAAATTAGTGACTGGATTCCCACAATGCGCTGAATCGCAATCCTATCCTGCTCCACCTCAGTTTCACCAAATATCACTGAATCCACCTGTGTCAGGCTAAAGCTCCTCTCAATCTATTAGATTGAGATAGATAGATAGATAGATAGATAGATAGATTCTTTTCTTTATCGGCCAAGTGTGATTGGACACACAAGACATTTGTCTTTGGTGCATATGCTCTCAGTGTACATGAAAAGAAAAGATACATTCATCAGGAATCATAAGGTGCAACACTTACTGATAGTCATAGGGTACAACTAAGCAATCAAATTTACTAGGAAACAATAAAAAATTTGTCTTTTTCAAACTTTGGTGTAGTCCACATCTCAGTTTCACCAAATATCACTGAATCCACCTGTGTCTGGCTAAAGCTCCTCTCAATCTATTTCTTGTTAACAGAACATAACCATTTTTCCTTGAGATTAAACATGGGTTAATGATATTGAACCCAGGGACACCAAAAAAGCCAACATGGCAGCCCACAGTATTCTTGACTGAAATACTGCCCACCTACTGTGGATGTCCCTGATTCACCTGTTTTCAATTTTTAAAATGCAGCCAGTTGGCTTACGACCATTCATTGAGTAATCATTAGAAGTTACTATGGTGCTGAAAACAAGTGAGTTAGGACCATTCCTCACACTTAGGACTGTTGCAGCGTCCTCCTCACGGTCATGTGATTGAAATTTGTGCGCTTGGCAACTGGCATGCATTGTCCAGAGGTCACATGATCGACATTTGCAACCTTCTCACCCGACTTTCCAATAAGCAAGTCAGTGGGAGAAACTGGATTTGCTTAATGACCGCATAATTTGCTTAATGACCATGGTAATTCACTTAATGACTACAGCAAAAAAACGGTGGTAAAATCGGATGTGCCTCACTTAACAACCCCCTTGCTAACAATGGGCAAGTTGTGGTCACAAGTTGAGGAGTACCTGTAGCATAAAGAATGAAAAATAATTTAAATGTGAATCAAGGAAGAGCTCAAATGATGAGCAGGAGAGCAGGCAGAGTTGGACAACATGAGACAGCGTAGTTAGCACCTCCGATGGTTTGTTTTTAAGAGGAATGTGAGGTCCTTGCTTTGTGTCCCTTTCTTATTTACTTCTTCTCTCTTGTTAGTGAAATGGGAAGTCGAGACCAAACTCAGGTTTAAGCTGACCTTTCAGAAGGACGTGGAAGAGCCTCTCAGCTTCTTGCAGCTTGTCCTCCTAGTTTTCTATCAAGGAGAAAAGGAACTGGGGCGTCACGGGCTCCCCAAAAGATTTCTAGTGGGAGGGGAAGGATTACATCAAAAGCAGGTTTGTGATTAATTTTATATAATATTATGTGTGGTTCAGCAGGAGATAGAAAAATGGTATATATGAATTGGAGGATACAAAGTATGGTTTTATATGAGAATGTGATGTATTTTTATTATTTGGTAACTAGAATTATTAGTTAGAAAATTGTTTGTATACCCAGACGACCTGCGATTTGATAACTTGATGGATAAGATGATATGTAAAAGAAAATAAAAAAAATGAAACAAAAGCAGGTTTGTGGGACAATACTCACCCCACCCCACATTATTCCCATTAGGAGATCAACATAGCCTACACTCTTCCCACAATTTCAAGTGTATTTATTTGTTTACTCATATTTATTTATTTGTATATTGATGTCCCATCTTTATTATTTTTAGAAATAATTCAAGGCAAAACATATCCAACACCTCTATTTTCCCTATAACAACAACCCTGTTAGGATGGGCTGGGCTGAGGGAGGGAGGGGCCCAAAGTCACTCAGCGGGCTTTCATGTCTAAAGCAAGACTAGAACTCATAGTCTTGTGGCAATTGGCCCAAAATCCATGGCTAAGGCGGGACTAGAACTCACACTCTTCTGATTTGTAGCCTGGTGCCCTAACCGCTGGACCAAACTGGCCCTCAGTTCCATTTATCTCTACTTATATTCCAGCTTTCTGATTTTTATAAACAGCTCAAGGTGTGAACATATCTAATATGCCCTCTCTGAGCCCAGCCTACCTTGCAGGGTTGTTGTAAGGAAAATAGGGGGGAAGGAATATTAGGTATGTTTGCTACCTTGGGTTGACCAAAAGGCATGATGATGATGATGATGATGATGTCCTCACGGATGATTCAAGGAGTTATTTTGCTACTTTAAGTCACATTAAGGCAAGTTAAGATAAACACTCTATAGTAAAGGTAAAGGTTCCCCTCGCACATACCAGCCAGTAGTTCCCGACTCTAGGGGATGGTGCTCATCTCCATTTCTAAGCCGAAGAATAGGTGGTCCCTATTTTTCTACTTACATTTTTTACATGCTTTCAAACTGCTAGGTTGGCAGAAGCTGGAGCAAGTAACTGGAGCTCACTCAATTACACAGTGCTAGGGATTTGAACTGTCCGAGCTGCTGACCTTTCTGATCAACAAGCTCAGCGTCTTAGCCACTGAGCCACCACGCTCCCAAACACTCTATAGAATACCAAAAATACTACATCAAAGAACCCAAGACCCATATCTTTTAAAATACCATTTACACTTGATTTGACACCCCCTTGGTTCATAGAATGCCCCCCCTCATGCTACCTAATTTTCTCTCTGTTGAAACCAAGGGCCTAGTCTGAAATTTAACAAAATGAGATTCACTCTGAATACCAGTGAATGTTTGGCAGTGGGAGATCCTAGTAGTTGGAGCAGAAAATCATTAAGAGACAAACTCCACTTGACTGGGATTTTTAAATGGAGACTGGACTGTCAGCTTTCCATGGAAAATTGAGTAGATTTCTAGAGTTGGTAAGAGAGTTGGACTAGATGAGTCAGCATTTACTTAACACCAGCAACTCAAAAGATGTATGAGGTTCAAATCTCAGAATACCTCAGCCGGCATGCTGGCTAGGGAATTCTGGGATTTGAAGTCCACACGTTTTAAAATTTCTTGCCAAGGTACTTTTTATAGCAGGCCACAGGGATTAAATAATTCTTGACCTGAGAACGAAGCCTCAAGGGAGTTTCTGCATTTCATGATGCAAATACATGTTTTGAGGGGGGACTACAATCAAATATATGGATGTTGGTATGTTTATTTTTTAAATGTTCCCATCTCAGGTTGTTTGCCTTTCCAGAGGAACCCGCTACCTTGTCCTCCAAGGCTCCGTGATGTCTGGGAGACATTCTCCTGGTGAATTAAGCTATGAACTTTCCTTAGAAATCAGGCACCAAAACAATACAGGTAGGTGAGAGAGTTCCATGGTGGGGGTGGGGTGGGGTAGGAGGGAGAGAAATCTCTATCCTCTATCTGAAAAACAGATTCTGAACAACTGATCAAAATGCTGTGATTTTCTCTGGTATAAAATGGAGCCCTTTGCAAGCATCACAAGCAATAACGTTGTGGACCTCCAAAAGGAAAGGTAAAGGTTCTCGTCGCACATACGTGCTAGTTGTTCCCAACTCTAGGGGGCGCTGCTCATCTCCGTTTCTAAGCCAAAGAGCCAGCCAGTGTTGTCTGATGACGATTCCGTGGTCATGTGGCCGGCATGACTAAATGCCAAAGGCGCACGGAGCACTGTTTACCTTCCCACCAAGGTGGTCCCTATTTTTCTACTTGCATTTTTTACATACTTTCGGACTGCTGGGTTGGCAGAAGTTGGGGCAAGTAACGGGAGCTCACTCCATTACGTGGTGCTAGGGATTCAAACCGCCGAACTGCCGACCTTTCTGATTGACAAGCTCAGCGTCTTAGCCGCTAAGCCACCACGCCCCCTACAATTCCCAGCAACTTTGCATTATGTGACCAATAGCAAGGGATGCTAGGAACTGTAGTTTAATAAAACATTTGGCATGTATGTTTAACGTTTTTCTATGTACAGGTGGTCCTTGAGTTTTACAACTATTTGTTTAGTGAGCACTCAAAATTATAATAGGATTGAAAAAAGTGATTTATGACCAGTCCTTCTACTTACGACAATCACAGCATCCCCGTGGTCACATGATCATTTCTTGACATGATATGGAAAGTTAACTTTTCAGTTTGCAACTTGTAACTCTGGATTTCTTTTTCAGCTTTTCATGAAAGATTTGAGAGCTGCCACAGAGTTAAAAGGCCTTGAACCACATGGAAGATTACAACCCCGAGATACTGTACAACATCTGTGTTATAATTTATGCTCTTTGAATTCATTTCCATTGTTTTTCAGGCCTCAGAAACCTACAACAATAAGAGGGAGAATCTCATTGCTGGTCCAATAAGTCATTTTCTTATTCCTTTCTTTTTTTGTATCCTTGCCTCCCAGATGTTGCTGTCTCTTCTGATGAAGCCCAGGATCTTCTATTTGGCTTTGATGCCAAATGTTTCACCCGCAGGACGCCGGCTGTCCTGCTGTTGGTGAAACAGAACTTCGGCATTGGGTCCCGTCCACCCTCTTCTTTCCTCTCTGCGGATGGCAAGTTAGATGTATTACCATACCTGAAACCCAGGTAAAATAGCATTCTCTAAAGTTTGCACCCTATTCTCCACCTGTAGACAGGAACTGGTAGCCATGAAATTCCAGGCCTGCATGGGAGAACAATGGCACCAACGCTCCCAATCTTTGCCTCTCTCTGTGTGTATGTTTGCAGTTTCCCTTGATTGTGTGGGCTTTTTCCTTGTATTTATTTATAATCTACCTTTACAGGTAGTTCTCAACTTACGACTGGTCGCTTAATGACAGCTCCAAGTTACAATGGACCCCACCCCCCCAAATACTTATGACCCAGTTGCAAAGTTCTGAAGGAGGAAAAGTTCAGAAAATTGGGTCGGTCACATGATGAACCGTTTTACGACCAATGACATATGACCGTGATGGCAAACCTATGGCACGGATGCCACAAGTAGCACGCAGAGCCATATTGCTGGGCTCACAAGCTGTCAGCCAATTTAATTCCAGCTGAGCTTGCACATGCATGCATGCGCAATTGCAGAGACCCAGCTGGTCTTTGGGCACCCACTGTGCATGCACGCAATTGCAGCAGGAAATCCAGCTGGTCTTTGGAGCTCTCCTGCGTATTCACATGCGATTACTCATGTGTGCACGAGTGCTTGCATGCAGCGCGTGTGCATTGCACGTGCAAAAGCTGCATGCATGCACAGATGGTGCGGTTGCACATGCAGCACACGTGGAGGAGCTGCACACAAGTGCGGATGGCACGCACAAAGCATGTACTTTTTGACACTCGCTAAGTAAAAGATTTGCCACCACTGACATATGACCATAATAGGCAGACTTCAGTATGCTTACAAATTGAGGATTACATATTATTTTTATGAATAAACTAAGGCAGAGTACATACCTAATACTCCTTATTTCCACACACCCCAAAACAACAGCCCTATGAGATGAATTAGATGAGGGGTGTCAAACTCAAGGCAAGGTGCTTAGATCTGGCCCACAGGGCGCCTTCTGCCAGCAAAAATGGAGCTCAGGAGGGCCATGTGTGATCCTCCCAGGCTCCATTTTCTGTTGTGACTGCCTCCTGCCATCCTCTGCTAGTGGAAATGGAGTTCGGGGGGGGCGTGTGCAGTTCCCCCTGAGCTCTATTTCCAAGGGCAGAGGTGGCAGGAGGCTGTTGCAGCTGAAAATGGAGCTCAGGAGGGCCGTGTGCGATCCTCCCAGGCTCCATTTTCTGCTGTGACTGCCTCCTACCAACCTCTGCCAATAGGTAGCAGGAGGCTGTTGCAGCTGAAAATGGAGCTCTGGAGCCGTTTTTGCTGGCAGAGCACTCAGACCACCACAGGTGCCCTCGACACAAGTGACGTCAAGCTGGCCACACCGACCTTGGCCATGCCCACCCCACCACTGAGGTCAAACACAACCCTGATGCGACCCTCAATGAAATCGAGTTTGACACCCCTGAATTAGATTGAGAAAGGGGGATTGGCCCAAAGTCACCCAGCCAGCTTTCATGCCTAAGGCAGGACTAGAACTCACAATTTCCTAATTCCTAGCCTGCTACCTTACACAAGTCATGTGTAAGCCTGCAGATTCTCTACCACTGCCTTTTACACCCAAGTTTTATTTTTATTTTTTTATTTATTAAATTTGTAAAACGCCTCTCTCCCGAGAGGGGACTCGGGGCGGTGTACAAACATCTAAAAAACAAAGTATAAAATTATAAAAATTTAAAATTTAAAAAATTTAGTTTTGTCTGAAAAACAACTATATGATAAATGGAGATTCTCCCCCTCCCATTGAAATAGAACTGGAAGGGATTTGGAGGTCTTCTAGTCCAACCCCCTGCTTAAGCAAGAAATACTGTACCATTTCAGACAGATGGCTGTCCAGTCTCTTCTTAATAACCTCCAGTGTTGGAGCACCCACAATTTCTGAAGGCAATCTGTTCCACTGGTTAATTGTCCTTGCTGTTAGGAAGTTTTTTCTTAATTCCAGGTTGCTTCTCTCCTTGATTAGTTTCCATCCATTGCTTCTTGGCTTGCCTTCTGGTGCTTTGGAAAATAAGTTGACCCCTCCTCTTTGTGGTAGCCCCTCAAATACTGGAAGACTGCTGGGTCAGATGGCATCACCATTCAATCCAGCATCCAGGTTCCAATAGTGGCCAGAGAAGTTACTTCTTACTTGCTCATGTTTTAAATTGGCCAGATTCTATCATATAGGCAGTCCTCAACCACAAATGGCACCAGAATTCCCATTGCTAAGCAAGACAGTTGTTAATGTGAGTTCTGGTGGGTTTTGTGATTTTTTTTTTTTTGCCAGTTGTTAAACAACTCATTGCAGTCATTAAGTGAATCGCACAGTCCTTAAGCAAATCAGGCTTCCCCCCTCCACCATCTTGTTTGTCAGAAACAGGGTGAGAAGACTGGAAATGGCAATCACATGACTCCAGGACGCTGCAACCCTTGTAAATACATGCTGGTTCCCAAACGCTCAAATTCTGATTATGTGATCGTAGGGATGCTATGATAGTCATAAGTGTGTGGCGTGGTCATAAACGTTGTTGCTAAACGAATGGTTATAAATCGAGGACTCTCTGCGTCCATTGCCAAAACAGAAGACAGGTAGAAATGAAGCCCCCTGCCCCAAAGGGGGGGGATATCCAGAATATTGCACAGTTCAAGCAAGGCATTTAAGACCTCATTTAGCAAGACTTCCCCTGGCTACCCAGCACTTGCTAGAAATATTTTATAAAGGTTTTTTTGGACTTTCCTGAAATAAATTGGATTTTTCTCACAAGATCTGAGATTCCTGCAGGCCTCTTTAATTGCTTCCAATCTAGCCTGCCCAGAAGTCTGATAAGGACTTTGGGAAATCCTCAAAAGGAACATTGTGTCGCTTCCGAGGGCAGCAACAACGTAAATAAAGCAGATAAGAGCCGTTTCATCACTATTTGTTTCCAAAATTTCCTCCGAAAAACACCAAAATCTTGTTTAATTTTTTTGCAAAGTTGAAAGAGCAGGAAGTGTCGGTGGTCTTTGCTTGCTTAGTATTCTTGCAAGAAAGATGCCCGTTTTTAAAATGTTTGCATAACTTTAATTTGAATGTATTTGATTCAGTTTAATTATTCTTCTTCATTTAATGTTTGTGGTCTGAGGGCTGAATGCTATCTTGCATTGTCTTTCTTCTGTAAAATAAGCTTCGTTTCCCCTTCCTTCCCCTTGAAATTCTTGAGAACCTCTTCCACGTTTCTCTTTATGCATCAACATTATTAGATTTTTTTAAATCCCTTTTTTATTTTAATAAGTAACTAAAGGCAGTGAATATACCTAATATTCCTTTCTTCTTTTCCCCACAATAACCATCCTGTGAGATGGGTTCCGCTGAGAGAAAGGAACTAGCCCAAAGTCAACTAGCCGGTTTTCATGCCGTATCTCAGGTGGGACTATAACTCACCATCTCCTAGTGATTGCCCCAAAACTACCCAGCCAGCTTTTATACTGCAAGTGGGACTAGAACTCACTGTCTCCTGGTTTTTTACTTGATGCCTCAACCACTGGCTCCACTGGAGATTACAAATGATGCCACTGCTAGTATTGTTGCTCTGTGTAATAATTACCACCTCTCCGTTTGCCACATTTCCCAAAAAGAAAAAGGCCTCATGAATGGGATCCCTTTTGGATGTTTTTGATTTAATTGAGGGGTTGGGTGCCAGTAACTCTTGTCAACCATCGAGGGCATAGAACAGCTTCACAAACTTTTCTTCTTATTTGTATGTTAAGTCCACTGCCCTCTACCTCTGAGTTTCACTGAAATCCCTTGTTTGGGAAAAAAAATGCAAAAGCATTTCTTCCATTAAGTTTAATGAGAACTGGTAGGAAGAAAATACAGGTGCATTTCCCTACACGGCATTATTTCACACCAGTCTAGTGTAGTCACCAAGGGTTCCATGGTGGTCCGAGATTTGAACTTCGCCTTCCTCTTTCTAATCCAGGTCTCTGCTGCAGAACTCAATGGGTTGCTCTCTGTCGGCCCAGTCAATGTCAGTGATTTTATTGTAGGGATAAAAGGAAAGGAGGCCACCCAGTGTAGCTAAAAAAAAAAGGCAGTGATCTGTGATCAGTAAACAAATATTGTTTTATGGCTTAGCCTGAAGTGTGAATCTCACTTACGGTATTTATGAACAACTTGCCATTTGACCTTGGTATCCTTGAATGCATGAGGCACGAACGCAGGTGAGGTGGGCGTACACAGAACAAGGAGATGGCCAAATAACTTTTAAAAATCTTTCTCTCTCTTCACCAGCTTGCTGAGTTCCGGCATAGCCCACACACCCTCTGAGGCTGCCACCATCGCTAACCAAACCAACGCCACTGCGTCAGTGCTCACAAACCCTGGATACTTTTTGGAGACCCTCTCCCAATTTGTCAACAAAGTTTTGAACCCCTCGGGCGAGCCTCCTGTTGCCCAGGGGCACCTCCGGCTGGATTTTGACACCATGGAGGCCCTTCCTCACGAACTGCTCAACTTGTCAGAGAAAGTGGCTTTTGAGCGGCTGGTGCAGTCTGAAAATCACCTCGTGGTCCTTTTTCCCGAGAACAGCCAAGCTTTCATGGAGCGCCAGCTCGGCCAGTGGTACCTAGAGGGAAAGTTGCTTCGGCAACTGTTGGAAAAGCTGCATTCTGTCATCCAAGAGCTGAAAGCCATGCCATCCTTCCAAGCCAACGCCGACCTCTTCCGTACTCTGCTGGCTCTGTGCTATTATCCTGCGAGGAACGCGGGAAAATTTCCCGCGAGCGATTCTGCAGAAACAGAGGAAACACAGACCCGCAGGAAAATCCACAGCCTTCTGTTGCTCAAGGCTCTCCAGGTGGTACGCACTCGTTGGCGAGAGGCCAGGAAGGTGTCCTTACGGGCCAACCGTAGCACTCAAGTCCAGGATGACTACTGCCGGCTACGAGAGCTCAGGATAAACCTGGTTTCCACCAGGTACATCATTTTACCAGAGTCCTACAATGCCAACAATTGCGTGGGCCCCTGCCAGAGCCCGCTCTCCACCCGCATCCCAGACTATTATTCCCACACCATTTTCCTGCTGCGCATGCACGAACAGGGCATGCCCCTCCAGCGAGCCCCTTGCTGTGTCCCGGTGAAATATTCCAAAAGTCTCATGGTTACCTTTACCAGCGATCAAGGGATGATAGTTAAGGCCTACCCAGATATGGTGGCCGAGTCCTGCGGGTGCAGGTAGAGAAGGGAAGGAGGGGGATGGGGATATTGGACAGTGTCCTGCTGTCCTGGCCAGTATGGGGGTACAATTTTAAACCATAGCACTACATTAATCCCCGTTTTATCGATGAAATTTCTGCAGCTGTGTACATAGCAAGCTTGTGACGTCATCCTTCCTTTTTATGATGGTAGGGAAAGTCGGACTCCTCCAGTTTATTTACAGAGAAACCTAATGAGCGAAGCGTAGGATGAGAATTGTCGCTGCCCCGTTCAGAAGATCTTGAGATGGATGTTTAAGGTCCGAAGGGACAAGTAATGTTCATTAACCGATGTGGTCTAATAGGAAGCGTGCATCTCTTGAGTTTTCAAGGCTTGGGGGGGGGGAGGAGAAAATTCACTACAGGCGGTCCTCGGTGAAGTGGGACTGGGAACTCTGTTGCTAAGCAACACAGTCATAAAAATGAAAGACCGTGTGGCTGCACTGACTCGACAGCAGTCCTGGCTGCAGTTTTAAGGGAATCATGCTTGGTTGCTAAGTGTGATGTCACATGACTGTATTGCTGGCTTCCTCATCCACTTCGCTTGTGGGAAGTAGACAAGGAAGGTTGCAAGGACGCTGCAGCTGTCGTAATCGCAGTGCCCAAACATAGGGATGCTGCGATGGCCACAACTTCAAGGACCAGCTTAAGTCTCTTCATTCAGTGCTATCGTAACTTTGAATGGTCGCTGAATGAATGGTTGCTAAATGAGGACTGCCTGTATTCTTCCTTTAGGAAGTCAGTTGTATAGAATAGTCTCCCAATTAAAGAAACAGAGGAATGAGACAATGAGAGGAACAAAGAGCTAATGCATGCTGTTAATATACCTCTAGCAATCAAGAAGATAAAAGGTGAAATGCTGGTACAGGTGGTTCTCGACTTACAACCAAAATTGGGCTCAAAATTGCTGTTGCTAAGCAACACAGTTGTTAAGTGAGTTTTGCCCCATTTTACGATCTTTCTTGCCAGAGTTGTTAAGTGAATCGCTACACCTGTTAAATTAGCAACATGGTTGTTAAGTGACTCTGGCTTCCCTTTTGACTTTGCTTGTTGGAAGGTTGCCAAAGGGGATCAACATGACCCCGGGACGCTGCAACCGTCCTAAATACATGCCAGTTGCCAAACATCCAAATTTTGATCACGTGACCATGGGGATGCTGGAATGGTGTGGGGAAACAGTCGTAAGTCACTTTTTTCAGGGCTGTGGTCACTTCAAAGGATCACAAAAACAAATGGTTGGAAGTTGAGGACTACCTGTGCTTCCAGAGTTACATTGTCATCGCAGCGAATGATGTGGGTGAAGTTTCACTATTCACCCACATTATTCTGCAGTAGCGCACTGATACGTTGGGGAGATTGAAATCTTACTCGTCTTCTCACCCTCTCTATGCATCGGGAAGCTTATCCTGACACACTCTTCATACCCTCACATTTTACCTAACAACAAATTTTCTCATGTATCTTATTCAACACAAGATAAGACCTCAGATCTTGGAGAACTTTCCTACCTAGACCTACACCAAAAGCTCCTCTTCTGATGCCTTTCAAACGAAGCTTTGAAGATTTATTTATGCCAAACTCCCATTTGCTGATATTTATATCTAGCTGCTTGTAATGCTAGCTGCTATTTCTTAATTATGTTCGCAACAGGTTTCTGTGTTTTTCTGTTGTATTCTTGTGTTCTTATTATATTTCTCTGCTGCAATGAAAATACTTTAGAGACTCATGTATTCTACTTGATGATGCTATCTGTAATGTTGTCCAGTGAATTGGATAGGCTTTGAAAGGGTCACGACAACAAAGCTGCCTTAATAAAGAAATTGTAGGAAATGACCAGATTGAGCCCGAGGGAGTGGGGTCAATCAGTCTCAAGTCCCTTCATGCCCACAAGAGATCTAAGTCCAGCCTGCCTTGAATTCAACTGACTCTTATCTCCTGCCAATTTGCTTTAGCTATTAGTAGTTCAGATTCTTGTAGAGAGCATAAGCTTGCAATAAATCTTTATATTCATTTGAACTGTCTCGATTTCCTGATTTTCCTGTGCTTGACAGAAATAAAGGTTGCTAATTTGTCTCATTTCAAACTATATTTAACATTTTGGGGGCTGAACTTTTGAGTTCACTGCCATATATATTCCTTGTATAGATTTTTTGATGTGATGTTAATTTTTGTTAAATATATTTTATTAGTTAGCATCATCATTTTTGCCATAACCTAGTGTTTCTCAACCTTAGCAACTTTTAGATATGTGGACTTCAATTCCCAGAATTCCCCATATAATTGCCAGCATGGGGAATTCTGGAAATTGAAGTCCACATATCTGAAAGTTGCCAGGGTTGGGAAAATTGCTACAGCCACATTCAGGGTTCTACAGGGAGAGTCATAGCCTAGAAAACAGTCTTGAATACAAAGCAGGAATGGGAGTGGATGGAAAAACACCCCAGAAATTACCTTTCCTAATCTCAGAATGAAGGAGACATGGTGACTCAGTGGCTAAGACGCTGAGCTTGACGATCAGAAAGGTCGGCAGTTTGAATCCCTAGCATCGCATAATGGAGTGAGCTCCCATTACTTGCCCCAGCTTCTGCCAACCTAACAGTTTGAAAGCATGTAAAAATGCAAGTAAAAAAAATAGGGATCACCTGGGTGGGTAAGTAACAGTGCTCCATGCACCTTTGGCGTTTAGTCATGCTGGCCACATGACCATGATGGACCATGACCATCAGACAGCGCTGGCTCTTCAGTTTAGAAATGGAGATGAGCACCGCTCCCTAGAGTTGGGAACGACTAGCACATATGTGCGAGGGGAACCTTTACCTTTAATTTCAGAATTGACCCTCCCTATTTATTTATTAGCCAGGGTTAGTCGGCCAGAGTGAGACAGCCTATATATATATAAAATGCAATGTTTATTTTTGTAGATTTTCATGGGTGCAGGTATGCAGATCTAGGTGTGTTTGGGTCTTTTCCCATGTAAGTTTGAGAGTATCTTCACAACGTTTCGGCGAGGTCCCACTTGCCATCTTCAGGCTAGTGCCTTCTGCTTCGTGCCAGTCCAGCCTGAAGATGGCGAGTGGGACCTCACCAAAACGTTGCAAAGATACTCTCTGACTTACACGGGAAAAGACCTGAACACACCTAGATCTGCAAAATGCAATATTCAGGGAGACTGGTATAGATCTATTTCAGGCTTATATATATATTGCATTATATATAATGCAATTTTTCTTGGACAAAATGTTTTGGTTCACATAAAAGTTCCTTTTTCCAGTTTAAAAAGCCAAAATCATACCCCTGGAATACCAAGGAATGCATTGTGGTCTGAGGATCTTATTTCTTCCTTATGTTAAAACATGAAAATATTTAAGAAGTTCACAGCCAACATTTATTTCTGTAATTATCATGACTTTTCTTCAATCAGGCTGATCACTTGCTACGATTTCTCTGTAGTAACATTTATATCATAAGAAGAATCAGAGCTGGTTTAGCTTCACATTGATAGGCTTCATTTTGTGCAACAGAGGGATAAAACCCAATTTTCCTACAAAATTGGAAGGAAGCAAACTCTGAGGAGCGGTCTTGCTTTTCTCTCGAAAAGTGACCAAAAATACAATTGAGATGTCTTATTTAATCGAGGTATGGGAGTTGCTAAAATCATCTCATCATTACAGCATACAGACTCTTTTGCTGAATGAAGAATTCCAGTTTTAAACACACAACTTTGGTATCAGCTCAAGAAAAAAAAGGGGAAAAAAAGACGCAGTTGTCTACAAGAGAGGCAGTTCACACATTCCTGCTGCAAATCTGTGTATAATGGATTGGGCAATCACCATCATGCGTATGTGTGCATGTGTGTGTGTGAAGCTCTCAAGTCAAGGACTGAGGTCAGTATAAAGGTTTAAGGCTTCCTCTTCGTTATACAACCAGCATTAGCACTTCCTTTAGAGATAACTGGGGCAGGTTAAGCACAAATGAAGGAAGGAGATGCCTTTTTTTTTTTTTTTGAGGTTCTTCAATGACTTGGAAGGAGCGGTGGAGCAGGTAAGAGTGATCTGGCTAAGTGGCTCCTGTTCCCCTCCTGAGAACTTGGGGTTGCCGGTGCCACCACTATCAAAGGGTCCTAGGAAGGCATAGAAAAGGCATTTCTGCTTCCAAGCTGGAAGAAGCCAAACCTGCCTTTCGGGGACCAGTCTCAACAGGAGTCACCCAGCTTCAAATTTGGATGTCTTTGTGTCCCCACACTTTCAGGGAAAGGATGCGCAGGAGAGAGCGAGAGAAGAGCGTATTGCTTGCCACCGGGACCTCAAATCAGCAATTCTTAAATCTCAGTCGTGCCTTTTCCACTCCTGAGATTTGTGCCGCCCAAATGTCTGGCCACTGTCCTTGGGTGAGGGGAAGAAAGGCCTCTGAATCTGCCAGGGCTTCCTGTCCTTCGCATCCTTCTCGGGTTTGAGGTGGCCTTTCCCTTTGCCACGCTCATCCTTGGGGTGCCCCCTTCTTTTATCCAGTGAGGGATGCTCTTCCTTATGCTCTTTCAACAGATGGACTGTTTCACCATGTTTGTGGCGATGGGTCTTCTTGTCCTCCTGCTGCTTCTCCTTCCCCTTCCCCTTCCCTTCCCAGCGATGTCTCTTGTCCCCAAGGTGCTTTTTCTCTTCCTTCTCCTCCTCCTGAGCTTTGCGGTCTTTCCGGCTTTTACTCTTGGAAGGTGACTCTCGTTTGATTTTCTTCTGGATTTTCCTGAGATCCACCTTTGGGACTGGTTTTTCCTCTGTTTCTTCCTCTTCCTCTTCTATTTCTACTGGTTCTTTCTCTTCTTCTCCATCTTCCCCATCCTCTAAAGGCGCCTCCTCCTCCTCCTCTTTTTCTTCTTCCTCAACTTCTAAAAGCTCCTCCTCTACTTCCAGGAGTTCCTCCTCTTCTAGTTCAGGAGGTTCATCCATGTCTGACCAATCAAACCACCGTTCGTAAAACCACAGCTCCTCCTGGAAAGAAAGAAAGAAAGAAAGAAAT